>JAUELU010000041.1:1988041-2016255 GCA_032357145.1 Evasterias troschelii | reverse complement strand
ATCCCTTGAAATATTTCTGTCTGAAATGCCATATTTGATGCGAAATAAATGAAACTAATTTTCTGAATGGAGTTTATCACTCAGTGAGCGTTTTATTCATCGATGATTTCATGCAAATGTGTAATCGGTTTTTCACTATTTTCTCGTGACCCATATGGTCGATCGATGTCAAACTTCTACAAGTTTGTCAGTTTATGTATACGGTGTATTACATACAGTGCTTACACTGCCAGCAACTGTTTTGTTAGAAAAACCAATTCTGTAATGTTCCTTTAAAATGACTAACTTCCTTTATGTATACAGTGGCGTCCTGTTACACTCCTCATTCAGACAGGCCTAGCTACCTTAACCCACACAATACCAATGTTGTTTTCACCCCAATTTGAACCCTGTTCTTCATAATCCCCATTGGGGTACAATGTCAATTACTTTGGCTGTATCTGAATTGGTGGCTAAAGCTATGGCTACGACTGTTGCTAAGGGTGTTAAGGACACATGATCCAGCTGTAGCCGCTAATTCTGACATGTTATAATGTTACACCAATGGGAATTATGAAGAACATGGTTCCACTAGGGGTAAAATAACCAAATTAGGATTGTGTGGGTTAAGGCACATGTAACTCAGGGCCTGTTTGAAGAACCTTGCCTTAGCCTGCCATAAAAGCTATTTAAATTGGAAATCACATGCCCCAAGTGACGATGCGCCCCAATCAGAAAAAACCTAGTTTGTAATCAAGTGAGACAGACTGAGCAGAAACCATGAATCATTCACTAAACGTTTTGTGCATGTGACTCAAGAAGAGTTAGTAGAAGGAATCTAAGTTATTGTCGATAGCTAAATAAAAAAATCTCTCTTGTCTACATGTAAATTGTGGTTTCCTGAAGTTAGAAAGCAAACACGAAACAAAACAGAAACATCCAAAGTTACATGTATTTGTCTGAGACTTTGGGAAGCTATGTGGCACTATTATGCCAGGTAATTTTCTATTGTTTACGTTAATTCTGAGCTTACACAAATTTCACAGAACATTGAATCTACCTTAATTTAGATTGACTTATAGTGATTTAGAGTCTGCTGCTACTCCTAAAACTGAGGTCGTTACGCTAGTATCTGCACGATGGCAATTAGCATCACATTAATAATAGTTCTAGTCTCTCGTGAGTGAGTCTGCCACCAGTGTCCAAAAAGTCTCCCATTATTGCAATGTAACAAAAGTCTAAGTAGGCAAGTTGGTGTTGCAAGAGCAAGTATTAACCGTTCAATGTAGTGTGACTGGACCCCTGTCAATCGTTCAAAGACATGCCAGTTCTAGTACAGTCACTGTGTTTAGTACTCTACTATACTAACTACAGCGCCATGAGCGTCATGCCTGCATGAAGGACCAGGGGCGCTCTATAAGAAGCCACCGTTATTATTGTTATTAGTAGTAGACCTAACATGACTAAACCAAATAGTAGAGAATGAATTTAATTAATTCTGGTTGGTAGCCTAAAGCCTAAAGCCTAAGAATATCACAAATAGCATTGCAGCACATTATGGCATTGTTACAGGAGTACGAGTACAGGCCATGCCCATCTTCTTAAAATCGTTAATCGTTATCGCTGGATTTCTACCTCCATGGCTGGATGCCGACAAACTTACCACTACTAACTCAATGACTCAAGTCAAATTGTAGTTAGATTTCAGCTTATAAAAGCAAATGTTCGACAGGCAAACACGTCAACAAATCTTCTCCCTTGCACGGCAGGTTCAAGCATATGAAGTAAGACACTTTGTCACCTTTCATTTTTGACGGATGTTTATAAGGGTAAACTGTTGATCTAAATATAGATCTCATACTTTGCACAACTTAAGATGATGTCATGGTTAAACTTACTCCGATCCTTCACTGGTGTTCGCCAAATTTGTCAGTATAGATTTTCATTGAAATGGACGGGAAGCAGTGAAGTGTTTCTTGACTCCACCCTCAAATCGTCTGCCACGTGATTATTTTCTATCAAATTGAAATCTGTTCTACAAATCAGCCCTAACATGCAAAACAACAGCAGAGACAAATTATACAAATAATGGACACATTAACAACAAACATAGATGACGAACCAGTGATTATTAAAAATAATATTTTGACTTTACTTGTGATTCGAGTCCACCATGTTGGTTTTACCAGATTTGCAATAACATATCGACTGGTGGCGCTATACTGACAAATAATTGGGACTACTGGCGCTACCGGGGTGCAAGCACCACACTAAATAAGCCAAAGTTCATACGCCAAGCTACTTACTATAATAATTTGTAAACCCACAACTTATTTTTAATAATAACGTTTTGGGGGGCATGCAATTAATAGATTGTGTATATATGAATCTATCACAACCTGTGCTTCAACTCTTGAGGAGACTTAATAAATTTAGGCGTTAAAGTTGGCTCTATTTGAAAGGGAAAGTGGAGAAGTGCTTCACGAAAACTGGCAGCAAGTCGGTTTTTGAAAAAAAAAAGTAATAATTCGTTTTTTTTCCTTCTGAGGTAGTTAGCAAAAATACCAAACGGCTGACCAAAATAATTCTGAAGTTTAGTTGTCCGGAAATAACGTCTGATTGGTTTTCAAGAGGCAGAGAGACTTACACGATTTTTTTTAGTATTTTTGAATATTTATCATTTAGCATTGGTTCCGGGAGATTATTTAGAGTGGTGCGTCCACCGGCAGCTAGATGCACATCCAGAAGAAGAACACGCAGAACGTATCCTTTTTCGGGATGATTTATTTGAGTGGATAACATACCTCAAACCATGGAAGAAAGAAACAAAGATAGTTATTTTCAAGAGAAGACAAACATTAAGAACAAAAAGAGGCTACGCCACTAATTTATCTTTGATAGAGTGTTTGTCCATTTGGCTTTGGGCCTATGTGTTGGGTGTGTATTATGGGATTGTCGAAACTAGGCCTAAATTCATCAGCAACTGACATACTGGAACCGAAAAGACCATCGCTAATCTTATTTCCCGTTGTTTCAAAGTTATGACTTGTACTTTAACCTAGAATGAAGGTAAAACATACAAAATTAAAGTAATTTTAACCAACGAACAGTACAATGAGATGGAAAGTAAACGTCCTCGCTAGAGAGAAGTTCGTCCCGTAAGTAAGTTTACTTCATCCTCTGAGCTGTGAAACGGAGGTAGAACGCCCTCTGTTGGTCTGGTCGTGACATTTCCTTTGTTTATAGTTTCCATTACCAGTCGCTCTTTCACAACTACTTATTTTTTTTGTCACACACCCTTTCTTTACTGGCAGTGTTATTTGCCATTTATTTATCTCTGCTTTATACATCTTTCTTCTTAATCATAGGAACAGTGTTTGATTGATCATAAAAAAGATATTAAAATCTCGCACTGTAATTAACGAGTCTTTAGTCTACTATTAGAGATTATTTGTAGCTATATCAGTACTTGTTTTGTGATTGTAATGTCTCCAATATTGCCAATTGAACACAATTATATGTATTTTTTATTGCGGACATATAGTTATATCCATAGTTCATAAGGTATGGGCCTATAATAAGATGAAGTTGATTTAAACAAGGCAACACAAAAACATAGATATATTTAATTAATGCGAAAAACTATTTTGTTTTATTTTTATTATCTATTTTTTACGAAAGATGATTCACTTATCCCTTCATCAGTCTAAAAGAACAAACAACAACAAGGGCATATTACTTATTATATCTTCATCAAAAGTGTCAGTGTCAGAATAGAGAGCGGATACCCACGTCTCATCTCCACTTAATCCGACACTTAATGGTGTTTACACACAGGATAAGACACAAGTTTAGCCACGCCCATACCTAGGGATGCGTTGCTTTCTCGTTTTAATCATTACTGATGAGAGGTCTCTCGAGAATTGGGCACAACTCGACGGCTGTTTTATAAGTAGACAATAGTGCAACCCTTTTTTCACAGAAAATAAAAGCAATAGTGCCTTTGTATTTATAAAGGTCAGTAATGTGTCTGTGTTGCATTAAATGTAGCCTGATATTTGTTATTCCTGCTTAGTAGCCATAAGTATTTTTCCCTTCCCATTGTGGTTAACTCTTAAGCAATCTTCTCTCGGACTGCTAAAAATGCCACTTTAATTTTAAAGACGGAAGAAAAGAGATAAGATTTGTGAGCTTTCCGCTGCTGGCTCACATGTCTACATTATTTATAACTACTTGTCTCTTAAGTTAACTTCGGTGTGTAATGTAGGATCGTATGCCCGAAGCAGGAGCCAAAGCCAGAGCCATAAGTCACAGTTATAAAGTCAGAGATGGCCACGTTTCATTAATGCTTGTCACCCCAACTTTCTCCTTAAATTGCACGTATAAAATGCATCATTAAGTGAGATTTGAGGCTATCCGCTCATTTCCTGAAGACGAGTAGAGTACTCTACTTCCCAACCCCAGTTATTCTCACAACAGAGACATTCTACTCCCATGGGTGTTACCCGCCTGCTTTGTTCTTGTTAGTACAACACTAACACACAGAGAGACAAGGCAATCCCCGTAACGAAAAAAGTCATAACTTGTCACCTTTGCTTGACGTGTCACAAAACAGCCGTCGCAACGGTTGTCGTGAGCAAACATTAACCAGTGTGATGATGACGTTGACTTTCTCTCATCATTACGTTCAATGGTGCGATGCAAGGTACATACACGACACCCTCACACCTGGCTTGGGATGAACATGTGGTCAAAAACTACATCTGTTTCCAGAAGACTGGCAGAAAATACACAACTACTAGCACCAAACTATAAGGGGAACTTTGCGTTGCTTGTATTCACTTACTCAGAGAGTTCGAAGCCGTTGGTACATGCGGATGGTTGTTTTAGGGATTGTACATTGAGTTAATTTGCCTTTTTGGAAGAGTTCATTTCCACAATTTGTCATACACTGCAATACAAAACTAACTGACAGGGGCGTTACAAGACTATTTCCGGGGGTGGGGTTGAGCACATATAAAGTTTAATGTACCGAACCGCTGTGCACTTTTGATCTCAGGGTTAGGGTGAGGCAGGAATTCTAAGCGGGGGGATCCGACCCCCCTCCCCCGGTAAAGCCATTGCTAATTTTTGATACCAGACAGTCTAATAATCAAGTTCAGAGAATATACATTTTTTTCATGAGAATTAACATTGAAATTATGATTGAATGGCTACACATAGTTAAGCGATCGCCTGTCTTTGAAGACAGGGAGCTTAGGCCCAACATTTTAATTTTCAAGTTTACTTCTTTAAACATGAACTTCCATTCAAGATGTAATACCAACCATGACAGTACGTACGATTGGAATCAGTAACAGTTTTATATAGTGCTTATTGACATTCCTCTTGGCTGTCACATTATTAAATCATGCTTTTCTCGAACAAAACTCGAGAGTATCTTCTGTTGTTGTAGCTGTCGTCGTCAGTTGTTCTTCTTTTTTCTTTGAGCAAAGCAAAATTGACTAGAATATGATTGGGATTTGAACCTACGATCTCCTGCGGTGTTGTACTGGCGTTCTTAAAACTAGGCCACCCTAGAGCAAAGAGCCGCACGCCCCCATTCACGTGGTACCATAAATAATTGCAGAGTTCCAGTAAAGTGTGAATCGTTTCTACGAGTGAAGGATGCTTTCCTAATCCTTGTCAAGGGAGCCGCCGTCTCAAAAAGAGGACATTTTCATTCCATGTTTTACGGTACCCTGTCGCCAGCCCGGGGGATTGTTCAATAGTTTGCTGTCGCGCTCAATCGTCCCTATATAAATCGGCGTCTTTGCTAGTCTTTTCGGTGTCTTTTAAGGTCTTGTGTGCCCTGTACTATTTCCCTAATGATCTCAGTTATACTTAACGTGTACTACTAATCACATAGGTCATCATGTTCCATAATACGTCAGACTTACATGTTTACAATGTTGCTGACTCCAGCTTGCCAGATCATCTTCAACACAAAAGCCTTAATCTGATTGGCTCTTTGTCTGCACTAAGTGGGTAAAACCGCCGCTGGAAGCCAACCAAAGAGTCCGTACCGTCTCCTTGAGTAACCGATCTGCCGGGAATTTATGACAGGCCGTATCATTGACAATCAAATAAAGACGACGGGTCGATTTCTATAATCTCTTCAAGAAGCTAATGTTAAGTGTGTGTTTTGATTATCGAGTGGCCCAATCCTTGAGGATGATGCGGTTGTAGACCCTTTGGAAGTGCTTGCTGAACTGGAACGCCTGGCGTCCTTAGGTTAAGCAGAGACACAATGGAGAGGCCGGCCAAGCTGTAACCCAAACTGCCCAGAGGACGTCCAAATCATTACCACCAAATCCAAAAACCAATACCCGTTTATGACGATTTGTATTCTTCATTTGCCAACAGAAGTTTACGATTTCTACATTTATGTAAAGTTAGCTCTTCCACGCGATAACTTTCCAAATTAATAGAGGCTTGTTCGAGTATGTTTAACCCTTAGTTGAACATTTCAGATTTTGTGGAGGATCAGGAGGCAATGTCCTACGGGACTTGTTGACGCTGTTTCTGCGTTACTCACATCTCATTTAACATGAATGGTGGAACTAGAGAGAGGTCATCACACAACAATGCGAGCTTTCGGTTTATAATGACTCTATAAGAAGATCTTACCGAGTCCTGCTTTCTTAATTCAGGCAAGAGGACGAGAGAAAGATCATTTATGGGTAGACATTATTCAAATAATACAATTTCATTACTTCCAATAGATTCACTCTCATCCTCGACAGGATATGATTACCGGGGGGGGGGGGGGGTGCTGCTTCTTAATTTAAGCATATAGTCTGTCCTTTCTTTATGATCTTTAAGAGGCTATACTGGTACAAATCTTCCACGAACTGCTCTCATACGTCCTTGTTGTAGGCGTTTTCCTCGTGTATGCAGATTACAGAGAATCGTAAACAAGTGACAACGAATGCTGTCCGCCAATAACAAAACACATGTTATTTTATATGCTGTTAACTGTTTCGGGAGAACCCCTTGAAGTTTTTAACAAAACTGTATGGTTTGATTGATTGCATTTCTTATAGGCAGAGTGAAGGCCTAATCGTTAAAGACCAGAAACTTCACTTGGTGTCTCCTAACATGTGCAAAGCATAGCAAACCTGTGACAATTTTGGCTTAATTTGGTTATTAAAGTTGCAAGAAAATAATGACAGAGAAACACCCTTGTTGCATAGAATGTTGTGTTTCAGATGCCTGAGAAATGCTTCATGCCTGAAGTCTTTCTCAGATTTACATATTTCAAGTGAAAATTATGTTGGTCACCTTAAACTTCATTCCTTCAAAAGGAGTCGCTCCTCACAATGTTTTATACGATCAACAGCTGACAAGTACCCCTTTTAAACCAAGTAAGTTTTAATGGTCAATATTTTTTTGGATATTTACCTCTTGGTATACCTTTCATTAATCCCTTTTTTCCATATGAATTAAAAGAACGATTTTCATATTTTTTACCAAATCTTAAAAACGTACCTTTTTCAGGGGAAACTAGCTAACTGATGCGTTATCTTCAGCAAAGACTTAATCCAAAGTGATAAAATTCAAAATGTACCTGCAAAATAAAACTCATCGTGTTTATAAGAATTATAAACCACCTTTAATCGAAAAGTGTGAAATAGTTTTGTTTGAATATTAATAGAAAGATTCTGATTTTCTTCGAAGTAGTGAAAATGATGTGAAACACACCACTCATTGATAGGGACATTTACAGAAAAAGTGTTCTTTTTATCTTTTGCCGATTTGTTGTCTTGATACTGTTGGTATACAGCCATGGCCTAATGCGAACATTCATCAACCTCCCAAGAAACTCTGTGCCCAAGAAATGCTGGTCGACATTGGCGCCGGTTAGATCGTAAATAATTAAGAAGGCAAGCCCTTTGAAAGCATCAGGAAAGAGGAACAAATCCCAGGCATGACCCGTCTCCCACGACTAAGCTTCATTTTATTAAGCTCAATCACGCATGGTCTCAGCGAGCGATGATGATTGTCAGCAAGAGATGGGAGACTGAGCACCGCAGCTCCCCGTACGGCACGCTCGCTCGCAACGTCGACCTTGGGCCGCGGCTTAGTGCAGCTAAAGTCACAAGGATTACTCTTTCCCGTAACAAAAATCATGGTTTTAAGACAAATATTGAAAAAAAATATGAAGGAGTACGAGGAGGATGAAGGGAGGGCAGGGAAAGAGAATTAAGTCTGTTTTCGGTGACATTTCGACTGTTAATTGAGAATGTTGAGTTTAAATTATAGAAACCGTTGTAACTCTGCCAGATGCAATTAAGCTTTGAGCCAACCTTATTAACTCCAGAATCCCGCCAATAAAAAACAGCAACTTTCTGTTTGTCTCTCCATTTAGAATGTAATATTGAATTGAACCACCTCGCTGTAGAATCAAACAGCCGATTTAGCCACTTTAAAATGATGTAGAAAGACAGAAAGAAACAGATTAAGGCACATTTAGCAACACGCGTCACAAGCAACTTGAACAATACACATCTCAAGTGTTGGCTCGTATTCTAATGAACAGCAAACAGTGGTAATTAATTGAAGATTTGGAGTAATTTTTTGAAAGTGCATGCCGCCATTGACCGGAATTTACTGCGTATTGCTTTCGATTTAGAAGTCTTAGACGAAAAACAGGAATAAGGAAGAGAGAAAAAATGGTTTACTGGAAAAAACACACCACAATCTGCAGCGTGTATTAATAGTCTGAAGGACATGTTGCTTATCTCCTTGTATTAAATAATAGGTATTGGTAAAGTGGTTTGGATTTCTTGTCTTCAATTTAATCAATTTGAATTGAATACTGATCCACTGATAACTATCTCCAATACCCAATAACATTTTTTCCAGAAAAAATAAAACAAGATCTTTAAGTTAATAAAACAACAATGAAACAAGTTCTTTATCAGAGTGCGATCATATTTGTTAAATTCCCGGTTTTCCCATGAAACTCAGTAAGTCCATTACGAGACTGTGAACCAAGTAGTCTAGAGCCTTGAAACGACGGTTTGAACATCACCGTTTAAACACGAAACCAGACAAAAGAGACAGGACTTTTAATTTTTATATTTCGTTTTGCACACAAAATTAGCCAGATATTCCATGCATTATGTCATAACATTGCAAAAACTTGTTAACAAGTTAATTGGAAAGTTAACTACATTGAAGTGGCACGTATTAACTCACCTGTTTTGACTTCTTGTGTTTTAAAAATACCATACTACAACAACGATTGATATTATTACCACTTAGGGGGAATTTCATTTCTTTGACGATTATGGAATCGGTAAGTGGGTTGCATGGTGTCAGTGTCTTACGTCATGCACGGGGAGCCTGGTTAACGCCACTCTCCCGCCTTTTGAATGAATGGCGTAGCATTAAAATAAGTTAACATCTTCTTGCACACGCTACAATCAAGATATTCTGACACCGTTTATGGACAGGCCAAAATCTGTTGAAAACGCAAATGAGAGCGGGAAGAAGGAAGCCACTAACAACTATACCTCTACAGCGGTTCGGAACTTTTCGTGTGCTGATACTCCTCTCTCGGTTCGCGACGATCCCACGAATGACCCGTCCCATGTGCATAAGGTCATTCTCGCTCGGGTAGTCTCCGATGAGCCGAACCGCTATGGAGTTTAGTATTTAGTGCCTTCCCGGGAAGAAGGGGGGGGGGGTATTCCAAGTAGATTGGTCTCAACTTTATATCAATATTCCATCTGAAAAACAGCTTTCCACTCCTGGGTGGATGCACGCAATCAAGTAGGCCTACATTTTATTTATTTAGGACAAAAATGTGGATAAACGTTACGGAGGGAGGTTTTAATAGATCAAGTCACAATATTTTACACAAATAATGAACTCGTGTTTTCTGAGGCATTTCCTGCATGGGTACTACACTGATCTAATGAGATAGTTTTCATTTTGTTAAGTGAATACATAAACAAAAAATTGTAAATTTACCATAACAGCTATTGGTTCTAATAGCGCACAGTTCCTACAGCTAGATCATACTTTTTAGACCATTCTAAACTTTCTCAACTCCTAGAGAGCATACAGCCCCAAGCTGTACACTTAATCCAGCACAACACTGTCTGCGGCCCTCTCACCCATGTATACACCTGCATTAAGATAGTGTACAAAAATGGTTAAGAGTCTGGCTCAAGGACATCAAGTGTCATGACCGGGAATGGAACCCACACTTCGATGATTCAACCATCAGAACTTGAGCCTGATGGAGCAGACCGCTCGGCCAAGACATACCACATCTGAAGTGAAACAAAACTCATCATTGACTTCAACTCGAAATATTCTGGCGTAGCCACTTTCTATCACACTTGTCCTTCAAAACCTGTGTTTTAGTCACTTTCCTAAAAAACTTGTTCAGGTTGATTCCCCTAAAAAGATAGCAAACCTAAGATAACCCTTTTCGTAGCGACAGGAACGAGCCAGTCCGACCGGCCGTTAATGTATCCGTTTTGTTTGATTAGTTTTATCATACGGGTACCTCGAACTCGCACTTAAAATCTTCTAAATAATGTGCCAGTCATGTGGATGCTAATGGTTTTCTTGTTGCTATTAGAAGAGCAGGAAGGCAGGGAGTTGGCAGTCTGATTTCTAAGATAGCTTTGCAGTGCCTTGTACCGCCATTCTCTCCGCGGCCGTGACATTGGAGGGCGGTGATGTTACGAGGTGATAACGGGGCGAGTGAGGGTTCCACGTGCCGATAGGAAAATGTAAAATTCACGGTTATGTCAACAAATCGGCCAGATCTCGAACTGGACGGAGTAACTCCGTTCATGCGAGTCATAAGTGATCTTATAATGCTGTATCAGTCATCAGTGTGTGCCAATCGAGTGCATTAGCTGTTAAAAACACTACGCTGCAGATCGGAACAATAATAAGAGAGACTGGGAGACAAAACTAGTCTCTGGCACG
This sequence comes from Evasterias troschelii, assembly GCA_032357145.1. NCBI lineage: Eukaryota > Metazoa > Echinodermata > Asteroidea > Forcipulatida > Asteriidae > Evasterias > Evasterias troschelii. The sequence continues at coordinate 2,005,281 of JAUELU010000041.1, read as the reverse complement.
TTTCGTAAAGTTCCTTCTTTACAGTCAATCTCGAGGCATACTCTTAGCTCAGTATTAGCAACCAAGGAGCTTTATCTCGTACGTGGGGTGGACAAATGGGTGGGGCTGAAGGAAAATGAGGGCTTAATAAAACCGCTAAAGACTCATTGATAGCAAGGTCCATTAATGGATTATAACAAATATAGCAGGGTATAGTAATTTGGTTGTTACGCTGTAATTAAATATACTGCATTGATAACTCACGAGCCAATAGAAGAATAGCCGTCATGATTACGTTATCCTGTACACCAAGAACAAATAAAAGAAAAAAATAAACAAACAATTCAAAAATAGAAAATAAAAAGATAAATAATCAATAAATTAATAACAAAAAATAACATTAAAAGCAAGATAAAATAAAATGAAACAATTAAACAACAATAATAAATAAATAAATACACCAATCGATGTAAGGGTAAAACCGAATGGTAATAATAATAATGAATGGAAGCCTGTATTGCCGGTTATTGCAAGTAAAAGTTGTTATAATTCAAACATCAATTCGGTGATTAAAGTCTCTTAGTCGCTTGCTAAGGTCAACACTTAACAGCATTTCGTCGAAAGTGCCCCCGTTTAATTACAAAACAACAAATATACGTCGACAATTTTGAATCTTCAAAGATCGCATATTCAAATGTTCTTGGAGTCTGTTTGTGAATGCTGTGGCCAGAGACGCAGTTGGTACCCGCTGTCACCTCGCTCAAAGCGGATGAACTCGAACCATTTGTGAAAAAACCGCGACAATGTTGTTGGTGTTGCTGTTTTCTCAGCAAATAGACACTGTATGTAGCTGGAGCTTTCACTGTTGACTTTTAATTGAATCTTTATTGAAAATTTGTCCTACAAATTAACATTGCGTTGATAATAAACAATTTTAAGGCCCACCTCTAAAATCTCTAGAAAAGTGGAACATTTAGTAAACCAGTGTATTTCTGATGTTGGAATATAATTTAAATGGTCTGAACTGAAACCAGTTAGAATGATCACGAATTAAATAGGCAAAGGGTAGGGTTTTGGATTGACTAATGACTTACGAAGTGGCATGTTAACTGCGTGTATGATTGACGGCGTTTTATAATTATACCCAAGTTGTTTTCATGTCAAACTATAGGCCCACTGCAGGGAACCCCCTTTTCCCCGGTCAATTCTTAGCTGAGCTTTAAACACGTACTCCTGCACGTACTCCTTAAAAAATGTCGTATGACATTTTTTAAGGTGCAAGGGACACTGACTTAGCCTGCTGTAGTTGAGTAGATGCAAAGTAATGGCATCTCGACCTGAATCTTCTGAGAACTTATAAATACGAAACATTGTTTTCTATAGGAATAGATAATAGGTTCATCCTTTTTGTGGAAAGTTTTGTGAAGATCCATGTATAAATTAATGAAGAGGGTCTCCGTTCTAGAAGACCAGTCGGTTTGAAGGGTTGTCTCTGATGCAGTCTGGTGCCGTGTGGCTGACTCATCTTGCCCTCCGTTATGACACTGGTTTGAGGCAGTGAGTTGAAGTTGTCATTGAAACTCGCACACACACGGATCAATGTTTCTCAAAATTGCATCCCTGTGGAGCATTATATTGTCTTTCTTTTGTCACTGTAGGCCTATACTTAACATCCTCACCGTAGACGTTGTACACTCAATTTCTTGTGGAGCACCCCGGTCTTTAGAATTCCCCTATGTAATGTAATGCTTTTATGTTTTCCCTTTTTGCTTTGTCCTTCGTCTCCAGAAAGTACTGAATATGAGCACACACATTCTGTTGGTTGCTGATTCCAAAACTGTTTTTCTACTTTGAGGATATGCGATTTAAACAACAATTATGACTTAATGTACTAGGTCTATTGAATTTGTCAACTGAGGTACCGGTCATGCAATTGTACCTTATTTAATAAGGTAAAACACTTAACATTGGTTATATTAAATAACATGATTTGTGAAAAATGGCAATTCCACAGTTTGGTAGTCACATTATGATTGCGGTTTTGATGTTCAATTATTGTGCCAGCCTTATGTTTACCACGCGATATTAATGTGTCAGTAAACACTCTGAGACAAGTTGAATACGCTCATTTACATACAACTCATAATTGCTTCACTTCCCGTATATAAGTACAGCAAAACAAAATTGAACGGTCAACATTTAGACACATGCACCCCACTGGAGATCAAAACGAGGCTCGGGGGACAGTTATACTCGGATGCTTTCATTCGGAATCAGTCGATTCATTGCTTGTAATTTGTACTCTTCTCCATTTTGGTTCAATAATTATCATGTTATTTTTAAATTGTTATTAATTCACTTCTTAACTAAGGGACTAGGGGCCGAATTCACAAATAGATAAGACTTAACTTAAGACTTGTCCTATCTCTTAGCATTGCCTAGGACTAGTCCTAAGTTAGGAAGAGTTTTGTGAAATCAACCCCATGGCCTGTATTATTACTCTTGACTTTCTCCTGGTACCCTCCATTTGGTCACCATTTGTATCTAATTGTCATTGTGATATGGAAATAAGCAGACCATACCAAAACCAAACCATAAATTGTTTTGCACTTTCTCCTACTATTTGTATTGTGTGGTGGCCATTTAGATACGGGAGCCTCCACGATAAAAAGTCTTGTTTCTTTTTCAACTGATCGATCATTTACGATCTGTCTCTTCCTCTCACGTATAAACGTTATACAACAGATCTTTATTCCATTCGCATACTTTTCAATACTTCAGTATTTACCCAAGAAGAAAAACAAATACACATAAAATAAAACAAAGCGTTTTTCTCAAAACTAATTTAAGCAAGTTACTAAGGTATTTTTCACCCCGTAATAATGGAGCTGAAAAAAGCTCCAGGCATAAAGCTTTTCTCAAAGCACACAACTCTAAGGGTGTTTTTTCTTTCTGTCATTATTTTCTTGCAACTACGATGACCAATGAAGCCCACATTTTCACAGGTTTGTTATTTTATGCAAATGTTGGGATACACAAAGTGAAGATACCGGTCTTTGACAAAACCCCAAAGTAAACCTTGCCTTTAAGTGGCTAGTCTAGTAGTAAGACAACCTTTATGGTCGATCCCGGCGCTTTACACTTGACATTCCCCTTCACTAATTAAACTCGACTGCGTAATCACAATAATCAAATATAAAGGTTGCACCGAGGCGACTACGTGCGAGTAAACGGATCTGACACATTCTCCACGGTACACCCCCTCCCCCCACCGGTCGGGGTGTTAGAACTACAGGCGTAACTTGCTCATGATGAGTTCATAATGGACCTGCGTGTCTCTTGGGAGGTCTTGGTCAGGGGTGAGCCGTTGCTGATTCTGTCCCCACTCGTCAATTATTAATGGCCGTGCTTACTCCAATCCTTACTTTAGATAGCATTGCCGGTGTTTGACGCATAAGAACGGTTCCGCAACGCCAACTGCGGGCGTGGGGTCCCGCTACTTTTTAAACTGGGGTCGGTAGGAGAAGAATTTTCGTTCGGAGTTTTTTAAAATGTCAACATTGACATTTCTATGAGTCAATTTATATATTTTGTAATTCAATGTACATCATAACTTTTAAAATCAATTTTAAAACAAAGCTGTTTTTCAACGACTCTTTCTTGGCGGCGAAATGTATCTAGCCCGTAGATTCATTCATAATGGGGGTGGGGGGGGGGGGGGGTTACAGTCAAATAAATGGACTGGTAAAAAGGGAAACTAGCTGAATCGCAGTTTACATCTAAAAGCAATTGTTCTCAATGTGACAGGTACGAACTGTACATTTGTGTTTCTTGTGCTTTTAAATGTAATTTATATTAACTTTGCTCATAATTTCGCTCCGAATTTTCGGCGACATCTCAAAAGCGTGACCATCTTTTGAAGTGAAATTTTTACATTTTAGTTTTATTGTATATACAACATTTATATAGGATCAAAACAACCGGAAGCTTCCAAAAACCATAGGTAAAATTTGACTTTAACGTTTAGAGAAGGTGCGATTTTTAGGCAACTTCAATATAAAACAGACTGGGAGTCGGTTTCCGAAAACTGTAACGAAAGAAAAATGAACGTATTCGCTAAGCTAAATATGATAGCAGAGGTCCAGTCACCACCATTGTGCAGTGCATAATATTGTGGCTTGTGACTCACTTCTGCTTAGCGGTAATTTTTTGTTAAGCAAAATTCTTTGGCCATGAAATGGAATACTGTCTGAATGTAAACGTGCACATGTTTTTGAACAATGCACAAAAGCACCCAAAATTCAACCCTGACTATTAGGCTGGTTCCCTTTAGAAATAACTATGTATTATCACTTTATCGATATAGGTATCAAATCAAGATGATCCTTGGACGTCTCCAGAAATTTAGAGGCAATGTTACAGATAAGGTCTTTTGATTGTTCAAGCTCGACTTCCAAGATTTAATTGAGTTGTTGCTTGATTTACCAACGGAATTTGGGGGATTTCAAGGAAGACAGAATTCTACGAATGTACCCCGTTCAGGAGCTGGTCCTCCACTGGTGGGGACTTACTACCCCGCTGTTTTCAACGGGTGCGACTGAATGTAGCATGTCGTCCGCCAAGAAATTCCTGAACAAAGTAACAATTTGCGTTGCAAATCCACAACAAGATTCTGTTAATTGGTTCGGTGTCTCGTGGGAACGCCAGCTATCAAAACGTTTGTAAAGCATTCTCAGCTCCAAGTCGCTTGCCCTCATCCCCGTACACGTTATGATGTATCGAAGACTCAAACTGCGCAGCGGTCCAATGTAACGATTTAAACTCAATTTCTACAAATTTCTCCCAATTAACCAATCATACCTCCACGTCCATTGGAGGCAATCATGCTGAAGAGTCATCTATAATAGAGTTATTAGTAGTACCGTTCAAGATTGAGTTGATTCATTCTCAAAGTCTGAACTAACGTACGGAAGGGCTATCCCCGACTTAGCGTTGATACATTCACCCTTGAGCAGAATTCAAACTTACAAACAGCGCTCTCACGTCAGTAGTCGAAATCCTTTCGTATCAGCAAGACGTAGTCAATAAACTTGGATTAGCTTCCTACATGGAATCATCGCTCGACTGCAGAATATGTAATCATAATGTTTAACGCTTGTTTTGTTGTTAATCATTGCAACTTCACGCTCGTCTGGCTTCGTCGCAGCACCGGGTTCATCTCGCCGTGGACGAGGCCGCATCGCTGCCTCTGTGTATCGCGGAGTCCCTACGGTGCTCCAGAGGCTGGGCCCGGCAGCTGGGTCGGCCTGGCCACGGTACGCTTGATTACTCCGAGAACAGAGGCTACTCTTTCTGGATTATAGTAATGCTTCCATTACCTGCTACAGGGAGACTTCTGTACCTAAGAAGGATTTTCATTTGTAAGCTTTGGAGTGATACATACATCAATCTTCTAAAAGATTCATCGGTTGCGCAATGTGTTTCAAGCAACTCGGCCTTTTCATACAGTTGTGAAAACCAAGCTTTCCTTTTGCCCGACAATCAAACATTTATGACAGATTCCAAAACAACCAGACAGCCCGTCAGTTTTATATTTACCCACCGCATTAACGAAGTAACAAAGTGAAGATGTAAAACACAGAGAGTAAACAGTACGTCTCACTCCATCTTGTTTATGAATAATTTCAACTTTCCTTAAAAACATGGGTGAGTGACGACAAAGGTTAAAAACATTCATCAAAGAATGCACTATTATAATGTGTGTACAAATACTCTTTTTGTGGTTTACAAACAATATCATACTGCGACACTGACCACCAAGAACCACTCAGCGGCCATTTTGGTCAGGTTACCATATAATGTAATGACAACGGCTACATAATTCTCACTTCATGTGGAGGGTTCCAGACTGTTTCCCCCCACAGCCTTGTCACACGTGGTGATCAGGCATCACGGAAGCAGCCGATGATTTCACTGCAAATTCAAAATCCCGCCTTTTCTCAAATCAGAGTGATTGTTATCTTTATTATATCTTACTGGCCAAGGGGTTGTTGTGAATACTCTTTGAGATTGACTTGAGCTGACTGCCTCATATGAAACAAACCCATTTTGCAATCGCAGTTTGGATTGGATAATGACATACCACGATTAGCTTCAAGCGGAATAATGGTATAATAAATGCAATTAACCGACAGAAACAATGTTGTTATGCAATAAACTCAAGACATTATGACGTTGACCACACACATAAGTTATCCTTTGTTTTGTTGCAAATAATTAACTTTTCTTGTTTTTGTTTACAATTATTTATTTCAGTTTCTGTTTGACATGTACTCTTAACTATTTACATTCTTCCAAATAAAGGAACAGAGAAAAATAAAATAAATACATAGTCATATATTTACATTTGTAAGGGCTGCGTAGTAAGATCCCAAGTCAGATTTAAAATAACTAAAAAGGAAAATCAGATTTAAAAAATGAATATTTTGGCTAATAAGTTGACGAGATATTGGACAATAAATGAAATATGTACATATTTTCAATAAATCTAAATTTGTAATTAAAATCATTAATAGTCCTTGTCATGTCCTAAGATAAACCCCAACTTCTTGAGAAATTTAAACCGATCTTAACTAAGGCTGCACGTATGATTTCCTCGGTTGTAGATTCCAAAGTACCTTAAAACTGTTCCCATTAAGAATTATTTAAGTTTGTCAGAAACAGCCGTACAAGCAAAGGGAAAGATTTACTTTCACACTTTTCATTGTCTCTTGGTGGAAATGATACTCAAAAGTTGAATTAAACCATGACTGGGACAATTGAAAATAAACCGTTGTTATATTACACACATACACAAAACAACTTCACTTGTATGATGTGATGCCTTGGTCAAAATTCTTCCAAATACAGATTCTGATCAGGTTATTTTCTTTAACATTTTAAAGAAGAATCTCCCCCTTAAAGTCAATCGTACGTCGATACGTTACCGGAATAGCTTGAACACCATGTAGTTTTCAGTTTGTAGGAAATAGTTGACTACCTTTAAATAATAATGTAATATCTAAAAGCTTTTAGGAACACCATATTCTCAGCTGTACTATCAAATAACTGAACATTCAGGTAACAAAACTGAAGGGGGGAATCAAAAACTTTGAAAATGCCCTTGTTTAAATGAAATTGCACACTGAGCTACAATAGAAATTTCACACAAAGATCTAAACAAACAACAAATTCATACAGCGTGAATGTACCCTCAAGTATGGGGTGTTTGAAGTGTTTTATATTTTTTTCCCGGCAGCTTTGTGAAAATCTGGTTCGAGTTTTCAATCACAAGGTGGGTCCACGTTTCACATTTGCTGTCACTTTCAGTTCATCTAGTTAGCCTAATGTTTCAACGTGAATGATTAGAACGTCAATATAAAAATCAACAAATCGAAAGAAGACAAATTATTATATTTAACAAGGCACTGCATCGATCAAACTGGAGTGAGTTTTTGAATTTGACAAATATTTTGTGATACAGAAAATGAGTAGCTAGGGTAGGATTTATTTTAACATGACAATTCTGGACATTATACCAAATTTCACTTGCCATTCTTAATTAAAGGTTACAATTATTAAAGTTGCCCGCTTTAAACTAAAGGATTTTTGTTTCACATTATGGGGCCCATATATATTTTTCTCTTATCGAATAATGAAGTATGACTCTGTTATAAAACGAAAAAACACACATAAACTTTTGCGTGTGCCATGGACAATGCTCGAAATACATCAAACATGCAACATTGTTTGTACATCGTTGTACATTGTTGATGTAGGGAGATAATGTTGGGATCCCAAAAATAATTCAATTTTAGATTTTTAATTTACTATCAGTTACTTTGGCGGCAAAGATTACATTAAGTTAACGCTTATAACGTCTTCGTATCTATAAAATATGTCTAAAATTTAAATTGATTTCTTTTTCAGGTCAAAAATGGTGTAATTATGGTACGGTGCTAATACGGCATTAATACCTGTAAATGTTGAAGCTGAAATTAAAATTGAATTACCAAGTGAAAAAACTAAAGGATTTTTGTTTCACATTATGGGGCCCATATATATTTTTCTCTTATCGAATAATGAAGTATGACTCTGTTATAAAACGAAAAAACACACATAAACTTTTGCGTGTGCCATGGACAATGCTCGAAATACATCAAACATGCAACATTGTTTGTACATCGTTGTACATTGTTGATGTAGGGAGATAATGTTGGGATCCCAAAAATAATTCAATTTTAGATTTTTAATTTACTATCAGTTACTTTGGCGGCAAAGATTACATTAAGTTAACGCTTATAACGTCTTCGTATCTATAAAATATGTCTAAAATTTAAATTGATTTCTTTTTCAGGTCAAAAATGGTGTAATTATGGTACGGTGCTAATACGGCATTAATACCTGTAAATGTTGAAGCTGAAATTAAAATTGAATTACCAAGTGAAAAGTTGTGGTAAACTTTTATTTATGAACTCGAATCTTTCTTAGACTATAATTCTCAATAACTATCTGAAATAGTGAAGGATGCAAATGAGCCTTTTTTCTTTTACAGTCATGTCGAGTTTTTACTTGAGTGGCAATATTCACAAGTTTGTCCAATATTAGAGTGCTGTTGATTCATTCTTCAATTGGAAGTTTCTTCAAGTATTTGGACGACGTCAATAAACTTTACAGCAGTGAGTACTTTGGAACTAGCTTTATGAGTGGTGGACTGACGGCTGTAGAGCGCAGATCCCAGGGAGAGGTGCATCGCTGTCTCTGTGGCCTAACCCTACTGCAGCCGAGAGGGGCATCGCAGACGAAGCGTGTACTCCAGACAAAGAGTGACCGGCAGGATGACCATGCCTGTAGTGGTGATGACAAGCACAGGGAAGGGTGGCTTGGGACGGGACCGAACTCGGTGCAATGAAGGGTGAGCTGGCAGCGGCACTGGCCCTTGCTGCTAAGAGGTCTGATGCAGAGAAGCTCGGAGCCCCACCCGGGGAGCCGAGGCGGGCGTACGGGTGACACATTGAACGCAGTAGGTCCGCTGAGCGACTGCGAAGATGTACGGCGTAGCTGTTGTACGCGTCGTGTGACGCACCGACTGTCGGGGAGAGAGGAGAGTGGCCCGGCTGGTAGTAACTAAACGCAGTAGAGGGGCAAGGATATGGTAGCCGCCCGGTCAGCATGAGGGAGTAGAGATTCGGGTCTAGAGCGGCATGGTGGGGCCAGGAACATGCTGCCATTGACATTCGTTGACGTTTGTCTTTCATTCGTCTGTTCTGAAACCAAACCTACAAGCAAATAAAAAAGACAGTCGCATGAAATTTCTGTAAACAGATATGCTTAAGAAAAACATGCTCTACTTTCTTGAGTGCTGTTTTCTGTCAGCATTTATTTTTATCCGGAAAAGGATGCACATTATTGAAGGCAGCTACAAATTAAAGGCCAAAATAACAGTCTTTCATTACGATCCAAATATATTAAAAGACCATTCAGTGAGCTTAAAATAAGAAATCGGTGGGTGAAACTTGAGATCAAAAACCCCACCTCTTGACGCCCGTTGAAAGTGCTGTCTGCCTCACCGAAGGCCTTCGCCCAAGAGCGGCCAGTCTCGGGAATTCACGTCAAAGCGTATTATATGATTTGCCCCTCAGGTCAGAGGTAAGATCTAAAAGCTCTCAACTATTCTGAAACAACGCGACGTAGTAGCAAGTTTGACCGAATATTTTATAACGATTACGTCGAATCATTTCAATCGTCTAAGTTTTGAACAAGATTAAACCAAGCTTCTAGACTTTCACTGAAGCTGTTAAAAGGACTTATTTGAGAGACATTTATCATAGTTACAAACATTTTGTAGAGAAACGAGATCGGATTCTTAACGGCTTAAGTATTTTAGATAGAATCATATCTCAAGCTGTTTAGACTTAATGTTTATCTTATCCCAAATATGGTTGTAACATCACTTATTCTTCATCTCCGATTATCATCTAAAATGCACAATGTCTTGAAGAAAGACATAACAAAAAATATTAACAACGAGGAAAAAACCAAACAAACAAAACAAGTATCAAAAAGGCTGCACAACAAGCTGCCTTTGATCATGAATAGGTAATGATTTTCACTTTATCATCAATGACTGTCATATTTGGTCTCCACACACAATTACAGAAATCTTAATGGGAATTTAGAAGGCCGATCTTTCAACGCCGACTTATTTCCCATCCTTTGACGTCGCCCGGAAATGGTCGCGAGACTTTTGTGTCTGAACTCAACTACTAACTTCTACCTCTTTCGTCTTTAACTCGAGAAAATCCCCCCAAAAGATATCTTTCTCGGGCTAATAGCCGTAAGTGCCTTCTGAATTATGTAAACAACTAAGCCCGCTTATCCCGATGAAACAGAATGCACTGGAAGCTTGATGAAGAGGCAAATTATTGAAAAACGATGATTTGATGGTGCTCTATTGAGTTATGAAAAACTCCATTACGTTTCTGAGATAAAAAAAACACCGAACCAAAATAACAGGAGAGTAATTGAGTTTGATACAAATGGAAACACGGGTAAATGCATGAGGCAGTCTGAATAAAGAATTTGCCAATTAGCGGGATCTAACATTATTATTTTGGGTGATTATTGGTAATTTGAGCGAGGTTGATACTGAGGGTCATGGGGTGATGAGTGGCAGGGAGCAGGAAAAGGCAGAGGGTGGGGGAAGGGAACACCAGATGACCCTCCCAAATAAAGCCAATATTATTGGTGGGGTTAAGAATATTGGGGTGTAATCTGAAACTAAATGATACTTCTTCAACGACTGGCATATTATGAGTCAAATATTACGTCCTCAGGAAACTTGCATAATTAAATAATAAACACTTCGATTAAGCTACATATTATTGCATTGATGTTCCTTAGGGAAAAGCTTTATTGAAACATTTTACCGTTAATGTTTATGGTGGGGAACAATTATGTCCAGCAATTTCTCATAAATGGCAAAATATTTAAACTAAATTTATTTTGTGCACACTGTGCTATATAGTATATTTAATATCAAATGATTAATTTTGTGGTAGCAACTGATACATATAGCACAGCATTTTAGTGTATATATACAAGTTTGATTCGCGAACCCTTCTCATGAAGCACAAAAGCAAACTTGTTTAGATTGTCGAGTCATCAAATTTAATAGAATTAATCGAGGCAAAAAAGTGCAAACAAACCAAAAAAAAAAATCAAAAAACTTAACAGACAAACTATCGAACAAAAGTCTCTGCTTTAGGTTCAAAACGTCAGGCCTTTAACTTTTTGTTGTTGTTGCATCCTGTTGGTTGGTAAGCAGATCGCAGAGCTAGTTCTATTTGCTCAACTTAAAAAAAAAATAAAAATCTGATTTATTTTTTTCAAAATATTGGACGCTAACTATTCTTCGTAGGCCTACAGCTTGATATGGCTTTCTATTACTTTGTCGATCTGAACTTTGTTGTTGTATTTTAGAAAAATCGTGTTTTCATGCGGTCTAAAATTGAAATTGACAAGGCGATAACTATCCCTGTTTCATGTTTTAAAATAAATATCACAATATTGAACTGATAAACGAAGTACAAGTTTGTTAGTAAGAATTTTTCTCATGTAATTTTGTAAATGATACTGGAGCTCATGCCGCTTGTACTTTGACATGTTTCACCCTGAACACTAGCCCGGCGTATAATTGTCTCGTAAACACTGCTACATGTACTAGTGAACTCCACTTCTCACTCTGCTTTATAGGCTCCCAAAACCCTGCAACCTGCTTGTTTAAATTCTCATAATTTCTTCCTTTAGGTGTGAAATATAAATCTTGAATAAAAAAATTTTATTTGTTTTTTAGTGTGCAATTTTAACTTCACTCGACTATACTGGTTCTAATCACTACCTTTAATACATCAGAAAGATTACAATTATTATAAAATATATTTAAAGTTTGGGCTACCAAAACTTCCTGGGGCAAGTACAAGGCCCAATTTACTAGCTAAGTCCTGCTGGTGGGCTACTTAAACAAAGCTTAAGTGCAAGGCCTGTTAAGAGTTGTTACAATCCCAATCAGCATAATCAATTTGGCAATCGACTGTGACGGGGAAAATAATTTGTTCAATTTGAAAGCCCATTGATTCTAAATGTTATCAATCCTCTAGAGAAATATTCCGTTTCGAATACTGTCAGTCCTAAAAAATAGCGTTGGAAGACCAAAATCGTCATTGCTTATTTTGATTGCCGAGATCTACTCCACATTAAACACGCATTGTTCCTTGTTTTCGCTAAAACGAGACCCCCTATATATGATTTACATTTCACATGTTGGGTATGTGTTTATTGCAATGTGGAGGATCAACTATTCTTCTAAAAACCAAGTTATTGCCGAAGTTTGCATAGTTTAAAGTGTAACGATTATGCATCTTTCATAAAAGGTAGGAACTTTCTTTTACCTTGATGGTAGTTTCTGGAAGATTTAGAGAAGTTGCCAGCTCACAGCGTCGGGGTCGTGAAACGTAATTTTCCCGGGAGAACTCCTTCTCCAATTTGCTGATTTGCTCCCGAGTGAAGGCCGTGCGGTACCGGCGAGCCTGATCAGCGTTTGGGTCTCCTGTATCGGGTACGGTAAGCCAACATTACTCTCAGTGGGTGAAAGTATAAAGGTAACACAACATTTAAGAATTTAAAAGAGTTAGATTAACCTTGTGATTTGGAAATATATTCGTCAAAGTCAAACTGTAGAACCACGTAGTTAGAACCTGTGTGCTTAATGCTATTGTCGTTCGATGAAGCAGCACAATAAGGGTGCATACATTATCATGAGTTCTGAAACTTTGATACTAAATATTAATTATCATTTATTGATTTATTTGTTTTTACATATCAAACACGTGAGCCAATAACACGATAAATGGGAGAAGATGAAGAAACATTAGGTTTTAGATCTGCGAATCACCCAAATATGGAAAACCCACAATCAGGTAGGGACTAAAAACCAAAACCCACCTGCTATGATATCGATCGCAGCAGGATTCGAGCCGGGATCCATAGAGTTAAAGAGGCAAGCAAAACAAACTGATAATAAACTTGACGGCCCAACCCCACCCCGAATAAGAGGAAGAAGAAAGAAAAAACTCAGCATTATGGAACATCTTTCTGATGGGTGATTTCAGAATAATCTCAACTTATTTATTTCATATTTTTATTTCTAGGCCCAACAAAACCCTCCTTTATTCTGAAAACCACAAAACAACTGTCCCGTCTCTTTGACATCCAAATAGTAAAAGCTCTACCCAAATAGCACAGGGTATGGTGTTCAACAAAACTCTATTAATAACGATATTTTGGGAACATTGAAACCCAACATGTTTTAGACAATCACTGATCTCAGCACAGATGGTAAAAGAGAAATTGATTGATCATTACATTAATAACAGAAAGCGCCACCTTTTCACAATTTAATAGTCCATCCGCGGAAACTGGATTGCAAAACCACAAAGAAAAGGCGTCAGCATTGGCTAGCGCGAAAACACTGTCTCTCGATTCGACACCAAACAATCACGGACGTGAACATTATTATTACATATTTATTATAATATAAGTTCACTGTTGTCAAATAACATTTGTATAATGACTTAAGTGTGGCAGCGTGAATGCGAATTAGACAGCCCCTCAACGGCTCGTCCCCAGGACATCAGTCGTTGTGAGTATAGAGGGACCTTTCCTAAATTGTTAATTACATCTTTATATAGATGAAGCTATCTTACTAGAACGGTATGATGTTGTGTGTCATTACGAGCATAGCATAAGGCGGTACGCACGGTTGTTTGTGCTGACGGTACCTCAAACCCCACGGGACCTTGTGACAAGTTAATTCCCCTTCTCTCAATTTGTCAAAATTGCTTGTTCATGGCTCGCCGAGGCGTGTAGAGACTGAGGGTAATATCATATCAAATCAATTATAAATAAGCCTTATTCATTTGCCTATTAACGAAAGCGGAAGAGCACACCAGACTCGTCTTATTCCTTCTTACATCAACCAAGGGATCTTTACGAAATCAAAATAATAGCCAATCTTCTTACCGATCAACAATTCTAATATCCCTTTTTTATGAAATCATCAGATAAACTTAGGTTTGCAGTGCCTTTTTGAAATGTCAAAAAATTAAAGCGGATTGGGGAAAACACGTATAAGTCCATGAGACAAAATTGTTGGAAAATAATTATGTAATTTTCGGTGAAGATGATTGTCAATCTGAGCCTCGCCCGAACACAGAAAGTGTATCTTTTCGGTCATTCTAAAATGATGACTTTTATTAATATCTGAAAGCTGTATATGTTCAGGCATAACATACTAAATGATACATCCACACCGATTGCTTACAAATTAGTCTACATTGTCAAAGATAGGACAACATTGAATAAATATCTGAGATCATTCAAGCGATATTTTCTAATATGATCGTGGGGGAAATGGGTTTAAGCTCGTACTTCAAAATGTTGCCTAAATCCCAACAATAATACTTATTAGGATGGACAATTTTCAATGAAAGATTGGATTTTTAATCTGCTTAAAAAATGCATTTTATTTTTACATGTTTGACTAACACAATCCGAGATTTTGCACGATGGATAATAATTGTTCGGTTCGAACTTTGTGTTTCTCATTGTAAACAAATTATGAATATGATTTGCCCGCTTTGGGTACAAAATCCTGCAGCAAAACTGACAGCAGGAAAAGAAAACCCAAAACGGACAGATATTTAAACATCACAATGTTCATTGACTTATCAACCCTTAACCAGTATTTTGGGTGGCTTATGTTCACCTAATTCTGTGTATCTATCTAACGGATTGCAAATATCAAACTTTTGCTACAACAACAAATTATACATGTTTGAGATTAGCAAATATATTGAAAGTGAACTGATATAATTGTTTACACGAAAGAACTGGAAACGCAAGCTTTTTGAAGTTGTGTTCACAGATTAGTGAACCAAAACTATTAACAAAAATGAAAAAGTTATTATTTTTCCAGAAAATCCATATTCTCACTGGACCAAATTAATCAAGAAAACAATGAAATTATTGACTATTTTGTTTCGGTAATTTCCCTTAACAAATAAATGTACCTACAAACAGCAAAGTTAGTTACTGAAACACATATGTGGGTAATTTTATCCTTGTGTTCAAATATTTAATATAATTATCTGTTCCATTTAATAATTCATACTTTGAAATTCGTTAAAAATTGAACAAGGCAATATTTCATACGGAGACTTAAGAGTAAAATAATTAATTTATAGACTGACTAGCTGTATGGGATGATTTATAAATCATATTGTGTCAGTGAAAACGAAATAGCTCGTGATTTTGCCAATACAGGCCGATGGAAAGTTACAAAATGAAAAATTAATATTAGTATTTGTAATGTTTTAATCTGACTAGCCTTACTTTGTCTTAATTACCTGACAATTGCTCATTTGAGCCAAGTGGGGCATTCAAACATTTTGCATTGACATTCGCATGATTCAAATTAAACTCTGGAAGTAATTATTCTGTAAATCGGACAGAGGGTTTACGTCTCGAATACAGAACTAACGATGGGACTTAATTGTAACATTTGGGGCTTGCTAGCTTGAAATTTAACAAACCGTGATTCATATAACCCAACAACTCTTCGTTTAAATGGTCTTAAAACAATACATCATTGTAAATAGGAACTCTTTTGCCTTACTTGCATCTCGAAAACCATTAATTGTGTGCTTCATTCGATTGAAATAATTTATGTCTGGTTTAACGTGGAAAATCAAACGATTGTGTTGAATTACGAAGAGTGAGTCTGCCAATGGTGGTAGATTCTACCTTACCTCAAATGAGGTAGAAAACTAGAAAATACATAAACTTTCTTCCCTAATTTTGATTTTAAGCGACAATGTTGAAATTAAACAGTTTGACTAGACATACCTTTTCCGTAATCGCCGTGCGATACTCCCGTAGATGGAATAAGATTATCCAACTTCTCCGACGGCATAGGGCTAGAGTCGCGCTGAACCCCGCCGCACCTCTCCATGACTCCGTGTCGATCATCCCCGTCAGAATCGCTGCTAGCCCCGCTGAATTCGTGGTAGTGAAACCCCATTTCGTTACCTGATGAGGTTCTGACGTCCACTGCCGACTCACAGCTCTCCCGTACACGTCTCTGGCTCGGGTATAAGCGTGTCTCCAACGGTACGTTCGGGGAGTTAAATGGATCCGGACTTGACGAGATAGCGACTGCCTGACTTGGTTCCATGCTGGAATTTTCGGTGGCTGGCATATCGTAAACTGTTCACCAGAAAAATGAACAGCAGGGGTTGTGTGATGACGGTGTTGAGACCTCCACGACAAAACTAATAATATACTCGTGGTGGCGGTTAAAAAATGCTCGCTATAAATTCCCCTATGTGATGATTATTTTAAACAATTTGAAGAACGTGCTTTATCTTTATAATATTACGATGAGTTGCTATACTTCAAGTTGTATATTCGCGCTCTGCTGAAATTCTGGTGCGTCAAATCATGGAGGTAGGAATGGTCAAATCACGGGCAGGGCAGACATAAGACTGTGAGGCTCAAGACAAGTCGCCTTCTTGAGCCAGCATCTACTCAAGAATGGAGTCCCAAAGGCGGCATACCCCCTCTTCAAAGCAATGAGATTCTAATAGTATTGCTTAACTATCTGATTAACCAATTAAAGTCAATTCTCATTAATGTTAGAGGCTTTTTTCCGCTGGCATTGTTCCGCCCCTTTAGTGTTTTGTAATTGATACTACCAAAGAAGAACTTATACGGTGTAGCCACTGAGTGGAGACGGAGTTGGGATCATTCCATTCAAATCGAAGGGGTGCTTTGTGTCATACTCTCTGAGGATCCTGAACCGTGACTTATAAGGAGAAAATTCAAAAGGCACTGACAAGGGTGTAATGCCTTTCATCCTCAAATGTATGGAATTCCATAAATGCCACTAACGGGGAGTTTCTGTGTGAAAAGCCCTTCACCGAAGCTGAAAAGATTTCATCCTTCCGTAGCTAGAGTGGCTACATTTCCTGATGTCAAGATGGTTGAATCCTACGAGAGACAAAAAAGTTAACCACTGCTGCATTTGTAAAAGAAATGACTCCATCATAAGTGTATCATTATACGTCTATGGTTTTATGTATACCAGGGAGATGGGTGTTGTGTGC
>JAUELU010000041.1:1923050-1933401 GCA_032357145.1 Evasterias troschelii | reverse complement strand
TTCATGTATATGTTGGGATACACCAAGTGAGGATACTGGTCTTTGACATTTACCAAAAGTATAAACTCCCTTTAAACTGTCATACAGGTCATATTGGTTTCAAACGCAAAAAATGGAATAAACTAAGGGTTCACAAATGTCACACAGTAAGTTGGAATAAACTTCATGTTCTGTTTTTATTTCATGTTCATACGAGGCTTCCCTTACATAAATCATTAATTATTTACAATTCAAAAATCTCTTTAATACAAATCAGAGAATGAAATGCATTTTATTGAAGGGGACACATTTGTCACCGATGAAAAAAATAAATAAAAAATAAAATAAATAAATAGACAAGCTGAGAATTAAAAATGTTATAAAACATAAATCAAACACATTTTAACGTGACACTCCTTTATCCGTTCCCATAAATAAATAAATAAATAGTAAAAAGTCAAGAGTGCCCAATAATTGTAAATTTTTATTTATCAAAATGTATTTACAAACGAACCTAAACTTCAAATCAAGCCAATCGGCGATATATCGGCGATACAATGTACAATAGTCTTCCCGGGAACACATTTGACTCAAAGTTCCACCACTTAAGGTTATTGAAATAATGCTTTTGTTGCATACAATATCATTCTGCTGAAAGTTATGGTTTTGAAAAAACTACACTTTCTTTAAACAAAGTAAAAATTGTATCGAAATAATTCAGTGATTGGTCTAGCTTTAGTCATTAAGTTCAGGGGGAAAGATTACCAATGCAACTACAATAAACGTACATTTTAGATATGAATCAGTTTCGATATCACTGCCATCACGAAGAAACGGGAACTTATAGCAAGTATAAATCTGGGACATAAGATATGAACCCTTTTCTGTACTGGTTAAATAATCTTCACTTCATGAACTTCTGTGCAGATAATGTTTAGCTTTCCAATCTCCATGAAAATGAATGTTTTTTTTTAGCATTGCATAAACAAAACCATGCAAATAAACAGTATTTGTACCCAGTGTTATGGTATTTGGAGAATTTATGTGCAAAATAACAATTGAGCAGTTTGAATTATTACTAACAAATGTTTACCTTTTCATATAATAAAACAATTTCATCCAATCACAGTGTGCTGCTGCCTATTTCATATCCAAGCATTTGAATACAATCAATTCATGGTAAGCTTTTGAATAACAAATGCACATTGCGAAATATGTATATCAATATTGTTAAAATCTCAAATGTAAAATCGGTTCTCAAAAAATATCAGATATATAATTTGTATATATATATCTTTGTAAACTTTCTCCCGTATGCCTGATTACTTTTTGCAGTGCAGTGAGTTAAGTCATAAAATTCAATAATTTTATTTCACAAATTGTATTTTTATATTTCATTGCCCGTCCTTTTTGATTATGATGATTTATGAGCCATTTGTAATTCCATTTACTCTGTCCCTTTCAAAATGTTTTCCTCATGAATAATGCAGAGATGGTAACTAGAGAGAAAGGTGGGGTGTTTTTTCACATGCAATTCTCATAAGTTCCATTGGGGGACAGAAGCTGTGTAAGATTTGAAGCTGAATATGATGTAGGGGGACAGAAGCTGTGTAATGATGTCAGAGAATGGGTTCTCTGTAAAGCTACCATAATATTAGAATCGAATTGGTTTTGTTTCGAGCATGGTTCAGATATCACATAGTCTCGACAACCAGAATGCTCTGCTCGTCTATTGCATTTACTTTTTTAAAGTAAATGGCGTTTAGATTATGCTTAGAAAATGAGATCTTTGTGATGCTATGCGAGTGTATAGTCTTTCCTCCGCACTAATGCAAGTGGCCAAACCTGAGCTGGCAGGTAACGAGACTGGTTCCAGTGTTAGGTCCTGTCGTTAAGTCATGCAATCGCACAGGGAATCCGACAACAACTGCTATAGCGTCAGAAAGATCCCAAATTTTGTATTGACAGGAAATTCTGTCAAATGTAAATAATATCAGATAACTGTGAAATGCTTTACAAAAACATAAAACACACATCTAATAATTATATAAGAAATAAATTAAGCAACGTTGAGTAGAATTAATAGTCTCAGAATATGCTGAAACAGTGCGTTGAGGTAATGCCAAGTCATGATTTTCAATCATTGCACGTAGTTCTTTGACATTTCAAGGGTAGAATCAATTCTCTGGTTAACATTTTGTATAACTTAATCAAGACACATTCAGAAAAAGTACATTTCTAAACACACCCTTACAAAAGAGGGTTTGCAAGAAGAAAACAAAGTATGTGTTATAAATAAATAACCAAACAAATGAATAATCGAAGAAGTATATTGAATGAATTATTAACGTGGCGATTTTCTGTCATCTCTATACGCATTGTTCGAATATTCTTTTTAAATCAAAACGTTTTCCTGAAGCGGTTCATTTTTCAATAATAGATGAGCCATAATCGAATTTCTTTGAGTATAAATCATATCCGTTTTAAAGGTAAATTGAACCTTTTGTGTATTACGTCTGGCGTCAGTGACAACCACGGTTTCGACCTTCGGGTCAAACAAATATACAGCCGCATTAAAAGGTTCTTTTTTAGAATGGATTCAGCATACATTGATGTCAAATATTATGGACGTCACATCTGGTATATTGCCAATATATTTGTGGGTAAGATTTGAGGGCGTTGCCACCCCCAACACTCTCCCCTCTGTCTAGCCCTGTCCTGGACTTGGAGTCAACAGGGAATAAAACCCAACAAACATCGCTGGTTTGGTCCTGTCAACAGTGGCGTAAACACATATTTTTTTTCATCAAGTGTAGGCAATCGGGGAGGGGGGGGGGTTCTGATTAATTGAACTGTTCATTTGTGCATTTTCCCTGATCTCATGGGGGGTGGGGGCAAGTGTTTTGAGCTTCTGAAATGTGCGGCTGAAAGCATATGATTCTTTGGGCCTTAAGCGCCGATTTCTGCGCTTAGCAGTACCACGACACTGGTCCCATGGAGAGGGTTAGATTCACTACTGGATACCTCATAGGTTTAATATCAATCACAATACAAAGATATGTTAGTTTGGCTGGTAACCGGTAGTTGCTTAGCTTGATATTTATGTGCTAAGCAACCTTAGAAACTAACATCACTATCTAGCTTAGTAGTTTTACTACCAAAGTAGGAAGCCAGCCTGGGTTTGCTTATAACGCCATTGTTGTTTGCCTAGACAATCTGTGCATGTAGCAAGCCCTTCTATTGAACCATTAACGGTGACAAAGTATATTCACCTCATCACACAAACACATTTTGAATCCAACACGTGATCTAGCAAGCAGTGGATAACTTGAAATCAACGTTCCTGCACTCACAAATCTGTGTATAAATGAAGCGGGTTTGCATTGATGATTATTTGAGATGCGAGACGCGACCGAAATCTACTCGGTCTTTGAGGCAGGTAGACACCGTCTATAACACATCAGACATGGTATGGTTTCATTATGAAAACCCGGGGGTTGATGTCACATATCAAAGGTTGTAAAATAAACCCTCCAAAACACCACAACTAAGAGGAGAGATCGAGCATAACTGTTCAAAAACTAGATTTTAAAAAGGCTATGTGGAGAAGCAATCCGTAGCGTTTTGTGTTTGTGAAATTAACATTAGATTTGGTTTCATTGTTTGTTTTTTCGCAATGATAGCTCAACATTAGACATGGAAATGTCAACTTTTCAAAATTTAAGACATACTTTTAATCCAATTCGGTTCCCACATTTTTGAGAAAGCAGTGCAAATAATGCATACATGCTTGTTTATGCACATGTACGTGTAATTTGCTCATTAAATATGTCCTTCATGCTAATATTTAATTATTTGTTCTTTTATAGAATTCGTTAATCAATTTCTCAAGGAAAAGGACACCTCCAGAGGAAATGGTTCTAAGGCCCTAGGTCCGATCTTCAAATCTTCAGAATTTCACCGGAATAGTTTTTAAAGTTAACTATTTTGAACGTTTTTCTTTTGACTTATGAAACAGTTTATGATGATTAACATGTTTTGCAAACTTGTTGAGCTGTTGTAAGTTTAGTAAAATAATCATATTTAACATCCAAATTGGGGAGCAAAAAGGGTGTGTTTGACCTTGTGACCTTAGGAACGTTTTTGTAATAATTGTTCACAAACGAACGTATCTCGATATGCTGAACAAAATACTTTAGATTGTTGCAAACAACATTGACTCACTGACCCTAAAACTGCACTCCTTGCTCCATTGATTGACTCAAACGAAATAACATGTCAAGTCAAGAAACATGGATACTTTGGTGGAAGGTCAACTCTACAAGGCAACAAAAATGTTGCAAAAAAATTAAAACAGTAACAATTATAGAAAAACAACAACAGCAGCAACAAAAACAGTATTGCATCAATATTTTATCTTGCTCCTAAACAATATAAAATTATCGTTTTAAAATGTCATTCAACATAATTTGCACAATATGATTTAACCAGTCATAGTCACGTAGCTTGATTATAGTTGATGTTTTATGCGACCTGGCATGGTCAATGCAGATCAATCTGTTTCCATACATCTCAATTTCTTTTCAAAAAATGCTTATATTGGGATTTAATTACAATGCACTAACTGAAGAAGTTTCCAACAGTAATCATGTTACCATGATATACTCTCGTAAAATGATCGTACAAAATGATTCATGCGCAAATAATGTTTCCCGCTTGCACTGGATTTGTCATTGTTGTAAGCTCGATCTCTTCGGAGTTCAGGCCATCTCTTCTATAACGGCAAAACAGGCAGACTAGAGAAGGGAAAAAACGCAATAGTATTATCTTTTAATTTATCCCATTACTCGTGCTATTGAGCTAGCCGACAGAACCAATATAAGCCTTATGCGTGGATATGAAGCACCTTTCATGTTCAATTTGTCTGTACTAAGTAATGCGCAAAAACCTTGCAGGCACACTGCATAATAATCTGGGATCACAGAGCTATGCACTGTGTATGACAACTGCTGTAAGTCTGCAACTCTCATGCAGGTAATGCGGTCCCGTGTTTCAATCCTGTGTGGATTACCTCAGCAGAATCCATCCAAAATAACCTGGATTTCACGAGTTCAAACCAACAAACAACACAATGGGAAGAAATGGAAAATGTAGGCTTGAAGCCTTTGTACGTTGCGGCGCCTGAGTTGAATCGCGAGTAAAAGCCGGGCAGGTGTCGATGTTCAGGCGTATCGTTCTAAGCTAGACAAAAAACCAAGTTGGGAACGTATGAGAACCTATTACGCAGTCATTGTAAATCAGCGTCGGCTTTTTGTCAAGTCAAATCGACTTCGTGTCCACGGTGGTTGATTCTCAAAAGCCAAATCATACGTGCCCTTGCCCGGGGTATCGCCCAAGGGATTCAATCTCGCCCCTCTTTGATTCCAAAACATAAGGTAATAACACTGGAGTTTTGTGGATTTTTGTATTTGATTGGGGAAGGAGAGGGGCCGACGGCGGGTAGGCTTCCCTCGTGACGGTCGAGACAAACCGGGTAATGAAAGAGAGAAGGAATGACAGGGGGAGAGAGCGAGAGTGTGTGTGTTAGAGAGAAGAGAAAAGGGGTAGCAGTGTAGCTGGCACGGCGCGTCGGCGGCGTCGGCACACGGAATGGTCCCTACGAACTGCCCCAGCCGCCTACATGAAAAGGCTTGTCCTATGGCCCGTCGCCTTTCACGCCGAACCCGTGGCTCTAGGCACTTCGTCCGAACGGTTGAAAATCAAAATTGAAAAACAGAAAGACTTGAAACTGTAGCAAACTAACTCCCCGACGAGTTGACGACTACGGCGGTTCCGTTGTGATTGTGGCCATTATAGACAGCAGTAGGCTGAGCTTTAAGTTCACATTCTGGTATGGATGACACAGGCGTACTACCCGCTACGGACGGGTGCACTGGGTGTTGTTGTTGTTGTTGTTGTTGTTGTTGTTGCTGTTGATGGTGGGAGTGATGGTGATGGTGGGTTAGGGAAGAATGGAAGGATGGCACAGGTCCAGGGATGCATTCCTTCATCTTTTTCTTCTCCTTCATCCTCCGGTTTTGGAACCAGATCTTGACCTGTGTTTCGTTTAGTCCCAGCATGGTGGCGATTTCTACTCGCCGTGCCCGCGTGAGGTACTTGTTGAAGTGAAATTCCTTCTCGAGTTCTGTAAGCTGTTTGTTGGTGAAGTTGGTCCTGCCGTTGTTAGCTCCACCGACACCCCCTAGACTACCGCCGCTGGGTGACTGCTGGCCGGTTGAACTGTTATACTCGTGTGCTTTGACTGCAGAGTGACAACAAAGAAACCAATACAACAAGATATTAGAACTATTGATATATCAGTATTAAATAGATACAAATGCGAGCGAAATTAGGTTAATTTTTTGCAGTATGTTGAATTGCACTTTTATATAATTTAAGCCAGAGAAGATACACTTCTACCAATTAACCCCTTTTTGTACAATACAATATACCAAAAGCAATTTTGAATATTGGTAAATTAATCTTCAAACTGTATACAATCAATACTTAAACTAGTGAAGGCTACACTTAACAACATAATTGCAAATTTGGAGTGACATTAAAATGATACATAACAAATTATGAATATTATTCGACCACTATACATAAGTTGTATGAATCAATTGTGTATAATATACACAATTCATTAATATTCCCGCCATTTTTATCAGCATAATCTGCCATGCACGTAACTATGGCAGCAGGGCGTCTGTCATGTTTGGGTGATGATGGTTGGTGAGTCGCCATTCATGCATATCGGTCAGATTATTAAGAGTACAGTTCCAAATATATAATAACAAATTTACCTACTACTGGATCTCTAAAGGTCCGCTTTCAATTACCTTAATACAAGTTGGAAGTTTAAATAATAATCTATATTTAAAATTTACTACTGAGAGAAAAGGGACGCCATTCAATGCTGGCGGGTGTCAAACACAATTCTGCTCAAAACGTCAAATAATAAATGCTACAATAAACAGAATGTTTTGTTTAGCTATCAGTAATATTTGTGTTGTTTTATATTTTGTGCTGGTTTGTTTCGTTTACTAAGAAAAGGTTTTGCTTGTCTTGTTCGCGTTTGACTAATGAAGGGTAGATCAACGTGTAGTTTTTTAGTTTTTTTTTTTCCCAGCCGCAGTGAGGATAACAACTGATAAAAATATCAAAATAAAACCAAACGAAACAACAAAGAACTGCAAAAACGATATAGAATCCTCACGGTGTTAACCCCTAGAGTACAAACTAATATTACAATCCTGAACTATATTAGATATTTATTGGATATAACTGACAACGACTCGAGATGAGACTAACGAAATGAGACAGATAGCTGCTTCAATACTGTTGTGATTTTCAATTTTGGACATACAAAATGATATTGGAATGTGTACATGAGTGCTGTTGTACACTGTGCATGTATGTGAATCAAGGTTCGCAGCACCAACAACCACAAATCACCCATTTCCATATTCTGCACCAGAATGTTTCATTTTAAGTTTTAAAAAAATTGTGTATTTTCCCTGTTGTTTTCCTAATCCATTCTTCTCTTTTTTAGCAGTCAAGTTGTGATTTTGGTTTATTATAATTACAAA
The DNA here is from genome assembly GCA_032357145.1 of Evasterias troschelii. Lineage (NCBI taxonomy): Eukaryota > Metazoa > Echinodermata > Asteroidea > Forcipulatida > Asteriidae > Evasterias > Evasterias troschelii. The sequence goes on along the minus strand of JAUELU010000041.1, from coordinate 1,925,791 downwards.
ATATTCTTTTTGATAAATTACAAACTATATCTGTCCTGTCATAAACATCAACCTCTCGCTATAAATCATCTTAGCATTTTTTCCCTCCAAAAGTTGAAAAAGTCAAAACCACATTTTTTTTCATCAATTCGTTCTCCTTAGAGAGACAGTCAAATAATTGAAATTCACAACGTCGTGAATATCATATTTCAAACAAATTTGCTCATTATAAAAAGAAGAAGAAGAACAAAATCCTCGTTGATATTAATTTCATTGACATTTAATCTGAGCGTGCCAACTCTTTGACAATCTGTTCCTAGGTTAATGCAGTAACAATCCAAATGTCACTCTATAGATTCTGCCGATATCATTTTTCACGAGGCGCTCCATACCTAACTTTGATTTGCCAATAATTCTGAAACACGACGTCACGGATGCGTTTACCTGATGCATAAAAAGTTAGATTGAATGTGACATTGATATCGGGTCAAGCCACTGTACGCTGTGAACGTACAAGAAAGATACATAATACTTATGCATTGGGTTCGGGATAATTAAAGTTGTGGCGGGATTGAACTCGTCTTAATACTTCTAGTATAACGCAGCCTGACAAAAAGACAAGTGCAAATTGGAAACATAGTCCAAGCTCAGTTCTGTTGGCAATATTGGCCAGATTTTGAAATAATTGAACGGTCTGAGGCTGCGGCTGTATGTAGTGGTTGGGTTAAACTGCAATGTTGATTTCTAAGCGCACAAGTATTAGCCATAGCCAATTGGCTCTGATACGGCATTGGTTCCAATCAGGTTCGTAAATTACTCAACATAAACATTAACTGCTTAACAACAATAACGCGATCTGAGATTGACCTTACCTTCGAACTTGTATTACAACAATTATTTTTAACCCTTAAAAAGTTCCGTTTTTTCCAAATAATGCCAACGTCAAGCACCACACACGAAATTTTGTTATAGTATTGTATGAGTTTGAACCTAAACCAAACTAGATGTCAACATGAACTAGAATTAATAAATATTAACTTACGCCAACCTTATCATGCAAATTATGAATCTTACAGTACCCCCGAAATAGAAAATATTCTTTATGCACATTGTATTTCAATATCTCATAACTTTAGTCTGTGTCTGCAATACGGGATATGACATCGTGTAATGATAAACGATAAGTATGTCAAGACAACTAAAATTGTGACATTTATTTATTCAGAGACTAACCGACTCCTCAAACTGAAGTAATTCAACTTGAGTTTTTGACAATCTGTTTCCAAAACCAACATGGCTGTTAACGTAAATCAATTAGTTGCGTACTCCAAAAGATTCAAGAGTACACGAGTCGGGTTAAACAAAGATAGCCCCCAATCGCACAAAAGAGCCACAGAAAATGCATTTAAAATAATTAATTTAACGAATAAAAATTCACTCCGGCTGATCGAAGGTCGTTGGCGGGGAAGATAGATTGTGCGCGATCAGCGGAATTAGACAGGCTTTATAGGCCGTGAGAGGATGAAAAATGACCGGCGATCTACGATGGGTTTATGCGAAGAGAGATTTTGGGGGATGTTACACACAACAGACAACAAAACAAGACTGGAATGAAAAATGATGTTGAAGATTACTGATGCGGGCTAATGACAAATGAAAACATGCTTTACAAAAGAGTCGGGTAAACGTTGTAAAGTGGGACGGATATTAAACGCAGACACACGGAGAAATTAACATCCATAGCCTGGGCAATGGAGGCGAGATGAACCCGGGAATTGAGCGCGGCAGACGGTGGGATTGACAGGAAGCGGCGCGGTGCATCATAGAGAGAATCGGTCCCACATTTAACTTGAACTATCTCATAGAAATGTCCGTTTAATCCAAGCATAATAAACGTCCTAAATGAAACTGTACTTTTGACTGATTCTCTGAGAATTTCACTAACAGTTTCTAACAATGAAGCCTCAGACAGAAAAACCCCTTAATACTATTAGTCAGCAAAGCATTTCAGGAGCTTCAAACACAATCTTCAAATTTAAATGGTCAAAACCCCAAAACAATCATTAAATTAATAAATGATATATTATACATACTATACAAATAAAAGCCTCACAGAAAACGAACAAAATACTTTTATTAGGTTTTTTCAATTGATGCAGTTTCAGAAGATCCCGCATAACTGTAAACAATTTTAAAAGCATAACTTATTGTGCAAAGCAATATAGGTCTGTATATAATTCCACATGGTCAATCAACATATTCTTCTACTTTTTAATTTGGATGTCGTGATCATTAATTCTCATCTTATTTTCATATGGCGGCAATGATTCGTAACATCTGGAAGACTTGTCCCTTCTGACTCGTAACCATTATTTTCTTGAAAAAAAAAAACATTAACCGTTAATGTAGAATGGATCATCAGTTTCTATCTGTTTACCAGGTTAGACCGAAAGTAAATGTTTTCTCCATAAAGATTTTAGAGCCAGAACAAGCATCCTGGCTTACAAATCCACAGGTTGGTCAATAACTAAAGTGTGTAATTATCATCCCCAATTTTAAAAATATATCTATATTTCTGTTTATAAGCAAATAGATCACTAGACATGCTTTGCATTGATGCAAGTTTATCTTCAAAGAGAAGACATTATTAAGGATCAAGCTTAGGTGTTTGAGATTGTAGATAAAAGATGGGGGCAGGTGGGGGGGGGGGGGGGGCGGGGGGACCCCACCTAAAAAAAATGTTAATTAAAGCTCTGTTCCCA
>JAUELU010000041.1:1889749-1899815 GCA_032357145.1 Evasterias troschelii | reverse complement strand
TTGTTGTTGTTGTTGTTGTTGTTGTTGTTGTTGTTGTTGTTGTTGTTGTTGTTGTTGTTGTTGTTGTTGTTGTTGATTTCGTCGTCGTCGTTGTTGTTGCTGCTGCTGCTGCTGCTGCTGCTGCTGTTGCTGCTGTTTGTGTTTTTTTTTACCTATCTCATCCATTTGTCTCTCTCTCAGTAAATTTGGTATTGTGGAAACACCATACACATTTTACTCATGGAACTTATTCTAGTGCCATTTCTTCATACAGTGACTTTGCAGAGTATACAATTCTATAGATTTACATATTAAATACTAATAATGATAGTATTAATATATCAATGAGCTTGCTGTGATCCATTCAGTCAAAACTAGATGTATAACAATGTACTCTGCACACGTTGACGTGTGCCCAATTAGGAGGAAGAGGTAGGCATTGGGGGCAAACATTTAATCAACAAAAGAACGAGACAACACCTCTAAAGCAACGATCGTTTTTCTCTATGATAAAAATAATATTAATCTTGATTTATCTCACCAATTTAAGCCGTTTTAAAACCTCCCCTGAAGGGCTAGGCAGACAAGCATAACCCAAGTTGACTTTCGACCCTTAAGGCGTCACGAGTTTGACATTGACCAATCATGTTTCATTTAACATCCAGCCACTCACAGCGGTCGGTCTATAGTGCCGAGGCATTGACCAATCACATTTGATTTACGGACATACGTGGGAATGACAATGCTCAGTTGTCGCCCTTCTGATGTCGGAAATGAATTTCTCAGCGTCCCCTTTTTTAATAACGAACTATTTAGCATCAATGTCAGATTGAAACATAGAGTCTGCTGCCACCAAGTGTCGGGACTGAAATTAAAAATGATTAAAAAATAAAACATTTACATTTTGACGTTGTGTGAATGATTTTGACGCATAATATAATCGCTGTAAACTCTTGACTATTCCATTTCACGAGGAAAAGCATCTTACAAAAGTCTCATTGCGATTTACATTATTAGTTAATGGCATTTAAACAAACAGGTTATTTATAATTACAGTGAACGACCTTCAAGAAAAAAATAAAAATAAATAAATACATACATTTAAATTTCTTTAATATTATGGTCCGCTAAAAAGTTCATCTTTATTTGCCCTTTGTGTTGCAGTAACGGTTGCTATTGAATATGAACTTGTCCAGCCTTGGTCTATTTGAATGTATGGTCGGGAATTGACGGTTTGACTGCAATAAAGATTCATTAAGCTACTTACGGTCTCAGGTGAAATACATAGGTTCGTTCTTCTCTACAGAAAACATCAGCTCCAGCTTTATTCACGTTTTATCAATTTCTCTTATTCACTGCCGGCATGATGTTTTGATTAATATCATTAAATCTATCAAATCTTTAATCAAAACTAATAATCAGCTTAGGTCACAATATAGCCAAGCCAAGCGCAATAATAAGCAGAACGTGTAAAGAAACAACGGGTGCAAGGCATTGGAATAGAGAGAAAATCGTTCGCCATAGCATCACGAATAAAATACCTTTTCTGTAAATCATGGATTTCATGGATTATTGAAAAGGGTCCAACAAATAGCTCCTGGGGTGATCGACTTTCAAGCTGGAGCATCTTGGGTACACCCAGCTCTCTAAATGGTCCTACTTTGCTGAATGTTCGGGGTAATTTTTCCAATGTGGAGTCTGGCCAGTTCACTCTTTCATGGGGGCAGGGGGTCATTTTGGATTTGAGGCAAGCTCAAAACTTCTGCGGTTAACCGACCAAACATTCAACCGAATAATTAACTTTAGGTGTCTAAAATATATTTCATTAATTTTGAAGAGGCTGGGAGACTTTCAAATATGTTTTTAAAGTGTTTTCTAAATATTAACATTCTAATAGCATTTGGTTGGTATGTATGCTTAGTGTGGTGAACCGCAATTCTCTCTGGTCTAGCGCCACCTAGTGCCAGTTAGTTGCAGTAACTCTTGCGCTATGTGATAATTTTATGCATAATGTGTGCATTGAATACACGACCAGTTGCAAACGGCAAGTGATGGGTTTGAATAGTGATAAGATAACATTTTAATTTGTTATTATTTAGTAGTTATTATTTAGTTGTTGACTTTTGTGACAATGGCTGGGTTTGCTTCAAAACTCATTTCATTTTCGGCTATAGTACTGTCACCGTATGTTATTCTCAAAACACTTCAGTTTTAACACGTTGGGTCAAATGTGCTAACATATGATGTAAGGACAATTACATCAATTCATTTTATATCATTTGCAGTTTCATAATAAGCGCAAAGTCTGTTTCTGTTGGAGTAAGATTATATAAAAAATTTGATGTGTTATTGTTTGATTAAAAAAAAAAATGTATGTATGCTTTAGTAAAAAAATGAAAATCATTATTGTAATATTATGTTCCAAATTGTCATCTCAATAATAAGATAAAGAGCTCGCCTTTCCCCTCACACCTTGAAGAGATCTATGCTTCAATTAAATCCCAATCCACATTGTAGTCCAACAAATCGGCTCTTCACAAGGGATTAACGATTACCAAATCCCGTCTCACAATAACAGGTCATGGTAATTTTTAGTCCACTTAACTCTAAAATGGAGTAATGGATTATAACGTACGGTTAAAGCGATTCTGACATCGGATGGCCACGTAAGGCAGCGAGAGCCCATATTAATTCTGCATGTGCTAATACATAAAACGCAGGCACTGGATAATTGCTCCTCGCAAGAAACACCGAATTGAAATAGACAAGTAGGGAGGTTTGAAGAAGCCAATGAAGCCTGTAACAAACAGGAGCGACAACTGTTACCATTTTAGCCGTAATCCCGTTAGTTGCATGTTATTCTATTATTCCTGCGTTGTCCGTCGTGTACTTATACTGTTGTCTAAAGTGAGTATCAGATTTGCAGGCAGATGGCGGGGTAACTGCTCCAGGGCACATTTGTGATAGGAGAAAGGTTACCGAAATCGCTCGGGTTTTGCCAAGCCGTATTCAACGGCTCCCAACCTCCGGGTGTTGGGCACCGTAGCGGCATCTGTATGTAGTCGGCGTCCTCAGGAAGCTTAGGAAGACCATCTTGCCGACTGCTTTTTCCGGGGGAGTCTCTGAGAGGAAGAGATGTGAGAGGGGTTAATAGAACCAACCCTTCCCGTCTATTTCCTCACAGAGACAATCTGAAATAAGTGTCATTAAACATTTACAGGTGTTGTGAGTTGTGATAATGTGGACAAGAAGCCCTATTATCAATGGCGAGGATCGCATGAAGCGTTTTATGTTGTCACTGGTTGTCATGTTGGGTTATTTTTGGCATGATATAAAATTATGTATTTATTTCACAAAAGAGTGTTATTGGCATGGATGCAGATCGTGTGTATTTATATTGGAAAATAAAGGACATTTTCGGCTGGACGCAAAAAGGCGACATGATAAACAAATAAAATATCACAAAATTGTTGTATATTTGTTAGTAATAAATTATTAAACAAATGAACGAATTGTAATAAATGTAAGATAAGCTAAACAAACAAAATTAATTTGTATTAAATAACATAAACAAATCAATCAGTTGGGCTACATATTACAATACCCTTATACATAATGTTTTCCTGATTAATGTCTATTCTCTATTTTATTCAATATTCACACCGACGTCACATAACAGCTAAGCCAGGGACACATTTTATATCAAGCACAGGAATCACAAGTCATATTAGTAAACCACATATCCAGAATATCATAGTGGCTTTTGTATAGGCCTATATGTTTCCCTCATGTAGAAGTAGATAATTATAGCAATAAAACTAACCTGTGAAAATTTCGATTTAAAAGGTGGTCGCGTTTTTGTTTTTTTTAGATATCGCTGAAAATCTGGAGCGCAGGTCGAATAATCCCTATTTGGAATACACAATCTGAGAAGCGTTTCTGGCTAACGTTTCTCAGATTCAAATTTTGGAGTATAACAACTGATTTCGCTTTGCATAACCACATAACTTCGAAGTGAAATGTTCCTTTAAAAATGCTTTCTACTATCAAATCGAAAGCTGCTGTAATTCTTTTATTGCCATTAATGTTAAGAGTGATTACCTAGGGTGTGTACATCATTGGTGATTGCCAAAGACCTGTATCCACACTTAACATACATGAAAATAATGACAAACCTGTGAAATTTGAAGCTCTATTGGTCTTCGGAGTCATGATAAAACAGTGAACAAAACAATCTTTTGTTTAAATACCGGATTTTATTCTGCAGGATAATGAGACTTTTGTTTTACTCATTTCCTAAAAACTATGGCATTTCAAGCACAACCATTTCAAGGGAAGTTTTCCACCATTACCATCTTTATACCATGCAAGTTATAAGCAAATCTGAGAACATTTATATTTTCAATCTTACTAATATACACACCCTTCAAGCAGCTACAAGGAAAGCTTTTCCAACAAACATTGGTTTATTTCAACAATGGGTGCTGGCTTTTTAAGGGTGGCGAAAATGATTAACACTTTAATTAAAATGATAAACCACTAACATTAACATCCCGCACACAATAGTTTATTCGCTTTCATGCCCAATCCAAAGAGAAATTCAACACTGTTCAATGCCAAAATGCTACATCACAAAGCAATCGGGGCCTGGATTTTTCATGGGGGAATTGCTACGATTGCACGGTATGCAAAGTGCAGCCAACCCGGGCCCCAGACATCCAAAACGACAATGATGATGTAGAATCCTCTGACGGTGTGGCATGACTTTTTCTTTCTTCTACTGCTCAATGGATATTGCATAAATTGAACCGTTTTGCCTCGGGCGGGTACCACTGTTAATACTCTAACATTTGGCTCAGCTGAATTTCTCCATGTTACACTTTCCCATTCGGGTTCAGTTTCACATCGCTTCCGTCAACCAAGTCAGTCTTTGTCTCTCGTAATCGAATGCCTCGTGTGACCTGCTAAGGGGATGCGACTTAAGGGGCGGCACCTGTGTGGTAAGGGGAGGGGGTAGACCCAATCGGGCTTGCACATGTAAAACTCATGGTGTGTTGGTGCACCTTGTTGGTACATATATAATGGTAACATAGGTAACTGACCTAATTGATGAGCATAGAGACTTCAGGTTTTTCGTGCAACGATAGCTTTTAAAATTTTGACTTGGGGGGGGGGGGCGTACAGGTTCATTAAACGAAAAAGGGTCTCGCGAATTAACCACGCTGTTCTGTTGTCAAATTATAACCACAAATAGTTTTTTTTTTAAATTTGTGTTATCTATTGCTATATACAACAATAATCATTCAATATCAAAATGAACGAATATTTGTTTGCCCATCTGAACTGTTTTAGGCTGGCCGATGAAATCTGAACTCTGCACTTTATATGTTACGGATAAAAAAATACAATTTTGACTCTTAAATATAAGTAGAACATAAACAAAATAACTGAACAAGTGGAACAGTGTCGTTGATATAATACCTGTTAAAATAATGCACCTCTGATAAAGTGAATGAAACCATGGACAATATTTAGTTGTAAATTAAAGAATAAGTCTGTAAAATCCTGATGGATTGACTAGACAGTGTGGAAGCCGCTTCCACAATCTCTTCCCAGCCCTGGTAGCCCCCGATCCCAAAGGAATACCATAGACAAAGGATGCATCAACGCGAAGGACATTTTCACCAGCCCGCCCCCGAGCGCCGTGTACCGGACGAGATAGTGTTTTCACCCGTGGCAACTACCGGCTGATCGCTCGCTTCATGCCGCGGCTAGGTCAGCTGCGTCGGCTGGTACGGCATCTGCTGTGGTAAAAAGCTAGATATTCTTGGGAGGAAACATTTGATTTTCGTGACTCGTTACTGTTACGGTGAACGACACCCAGAATAAGGAAAGTTTTAGGAATATAAATACTGCAATTATCCTACAAAACAAAAAGGAAACTGAACTTCTTGATGGTTGTTTTTAAAGCTACTCAAAGTAGACATAGTTATAAACTTATGATACGTTCAATTATAACTAAGCTTGTTTGTACTACAATTCTGACGAATTGTTCGTCCTCTTTAACTGTTACTAATAAAAAAAAACAAAAAAAAAAACATGATACTTAAATATACTACTTCGGCCCATTTCATGGCATTTGCGGACGTTTCCGTACCCCGACCTTTTTCAAACTCTACGACGAAAAACGAAGACACATCAACTCTCCTTCTGTCCGCAACCCGTTCATTTTATATAGCGCCCTCATTGTTGAGAGTCTGCCACAGTGTGAAATTAATGAGGGTGTATCCATTTCAGAGTTACACTGTGTGGTTTTATGTCAAGGTAGAAATAATTGACACCAATGAAGTGAATCATGTGATCCGGGGATGGAAAAGGTATCCGTGACTTACAGCTGATAAAAGGAAAACAGAATGACATCAGCGAGAGGCTCTTTGTTTTGATGCTAAGCCTAATTTTCTCCCAGGCCTTACGGCGTGAAACCGATCCTCGGAGTACCAGCTCCGGCACAGGTCTTACCCCAGTGGTAATCTCAGCCACTTTGGAGGAGTGTTGTTCCTTGTTCGGACGTCATACCGCCATCTGCGGACGCTTTAGGGGTCCCAGGGTGGATGACTAACGCCATTTAGAGAGGTCTAAGCTTCGACTTATCCAAACCAAACGTGTAAACACGTGCCTGGGGGTGTATGTTGGAGTGGTGAGGGGTTTCAGCATGGAGCAACGAGAACACGGAGGTTTGGTGGATGGAGACAAATCTTGTCACTAACACACGGGGGTTGACAAACTTTGTGGTATGTAGCTAAAGAGACACTGTACTAGTGGTTTCATGGAAGCGATCAACTATAATATCCAACCCATACATCCTGAACTGACTTTTACGAACTTTGTTTTCTTTTGGCTTGCAATGTTTGTAATAAAAATAATTAATATTTAATCCATCTTATTTTTAATTTTAATTTTGGTGTCAAGTATCAAACGACGTTGATTATAGACTTTGTAAAATGACATTGAAGCTTGACATCCGGGCACTTCGCACAGAATCTACAACGTTGATTGTGGCAATTGCTTTTCAAAATTGTTATGTTTTATTAAAAGCAAACCTTTAGTCCTCAGACTAAAGCCCATGCAATAAAAGGTAGTCGTCGTGATCCTTGACGTGTACACACATTCAAACTCGAGCAAGCTGGACGGTACCATGCAGCGTGAAATCGGGCCTGTTTTCAAAACAAAGGCTTGGACTTTGGCTCCATGCGACTCAAGATCTGTTTTCGTTCGCGCTAAACGCCGTGTCTAAATTGGTGGCTACAGCTACGGCTACAGCTAGATTTTCGCGTCAGTATGCGATGAAGTATCGGTATAGAACGTCCTTAGCAACACCCATAGCAACAGCCGTAGCCGTAGCTATGGCCACCAGTTCGTATACGGCCTTTAAAATATCACCCAACTTCGGTTTGCTAGTGCAGTCAAGCATGGTTACCGTATGACAGAGTCAGCGTAATAAGTATTCGCTTATTTGACACTTCGAATCAGATAATGGAGTTCGAGCAATATTGTTTCATTTTTTCATAAATAGGTTTTCTAGATTTTAATCCAACTTGAGGTTTATGTTCGACGTTTTAATATAACCAACAATTTGTTGGGGTGCGAAGAAATACAAAATTTAAACAAAAATAGCTGTACATTTCCCATAGCTTATGGCTCAGAGGTGCTCGAAAACTCAATGGTGGACTTTTCGTTACGAGACTTACACGGTCTGCTGCTGGTAAATCGGTTGACAAAGTAACATTGTGAAGACGATACTGAAATATCAGAAGAAGAAAAATGAAAATGGCAGACAAGTTATATATTCTCAAGATAGACTTTTTATAAACAATAACAAAATATTGTACTGCATCATAAGATCGAAACAATAAAACAAATATATAATATAGGATTTTCGTTTTGACACATCGACTTTCGTCATACATCTTTTTTCTTATGTGTATTTTTTTCTTTTTTCTAAAACTATATTTAGTCAATGAGGGTTTCTTGACATCCGCTTCATCAATGGCACTTTTGTTTTTTATAAACCTAAAGAACATTTCAAGTAGGTCTGCTCAGGATAATGTTAGTTCTCACTAGTCTGGGATTGGTTTCAAGTACGGGATAACTGAGGATGATTGGCGCGTCTAGCGACTGAAGTGCCGCCTGGCCTGCATCACAATACACCCATCACAGTCTGCCGACGCATCACGCTCAGATTAGTCTACTAATGATCTCCCAGTATGCGATACATGATACACTCCTTTGCCACTTTGTCATGTCTCCAGCGTATGGAAAGGCCAACCAACTGTGATTGTCTAAGATCAAAATAAACAAACGGTTGAGATTTGAAGAAGATGTTTTTTATTTTTTTTGCTGGATGTCTACTAAACGCAATGCGTGGAATCTTCTCTTGATTGCAAATGGCGTCAACTGCATCAGCCTTCTTGAAACTGTTGCATTTTGAATAGTGTTGACGTAAACGGTAGTTTTGTGATCATCCAACAACATTTTTCCCTTGTTCATTTTCTTTTGCAACAATGTTTATTTCCCAGACGATTCCATCTGCTGACGTGTTGGAGTATTCTTTCGCTTGTTTCCAACGACTGAGTGTACTGGTTAACGCTATGTATGCACCGACTGAGTGACTGCAGTATGAAACGGTTTATTATCTCAGTGAGAGCAGTTAACGCGAACGTCAACATCCAGGCGACAATGCAATGTCATAGTGCTGTGGGCACAGTTATCCAGTTGCACATCTTTGCTGTCCATTGGGTCCAATATTCTGCTCTCGGATGCAGTTAAAAAGCGCCCCCGCCAGACCAGGTGAAAACCGAACTGACATTAAAATCAAGTAACACTTTATCGATTTGATGGATCTCCATCTGGGAATGTTTGAGCGATTTGAAGGTTTATGTAGTTGATTGTAAGGGTTCCAAATCCGAGTTCCGGCTGATTTGAAACGAAAATGTCAATAGCCAATGGTAGAGCTTCGGGAAAGTAACAAAAATTCAATTAAGGTATTGCACGACAAAAAATAGTAAAATAAAAATCCGCCGTTGGTTAGTTGCAATTAATTAAAAACTAAGAATGGAATGATCCCGTGGATCTCACGTCCACTAGCCGTGTGCGAAACTTAATAAAATGAAAATGTGTTTTTCGTTTCGAAGCAGCGCTATAAGATTCGCTATAAGAAAAAAATATATATATTTCGGCGAAAATCGGGCCATACAACATTAAACGCAATCTAAGAGAAGTCGCTTTGTCCCTTCCCCTTATTCAAGTTAAATTACTAAACCGGAACATGTCGGTCTCCTCCATCCTCCCCCCCCCCCCCCCCATCTCCATATCATTATCAGCATTCTCTTTGCTAATGCATAAGCTATTGAACAAAACAAAAGATGCCCACAAGATGATACGACCGAAAAAAGGGACACTTGTCTTTTTTAATTATATGCGTGAGTAGAAAAAGAAAACAAATTAACAAAAACAATTGTTTCTCTACACTTTCAAACGTAAACTTTTAATATATGGACTTGGAACAAGTCTATTTAGCACCAAAACACAGTACTACTGTAGTGTATGCGCAATATACATTAAAGGGTGTGTACAACATTGGTAAAAATAAAAATATAAATGTTCACAGATTTGCACATAACTAACATGGTATAAAGATGGTCATGGTGGAAAACTTCCCTTGAAATAGTTTTGCTTGAAATGCCATTATTTTTAGGAAATTAGTAAAATAACAGTTTTTATCCTGCAGGATAAATTCCGATGTTTGAAAAGAAGTTAAAACACATGAGGGGGGTTTTCACTGTTTTCTCATGACTCCGAAGACCGATTTAGCTTAAACTTTCACAGGTTTGTTATTTCATGTGTTGGGTCACATCAAGTTTGGATTCAGGTCTTTGGCAATTACCAATGTTGTACACACCCTTTAAAAGTAAACGATCAACGATCGTAGAATCCGATAGTGCAGGAATGGAGTCAATGATTTTCCTGAATGTTTTTTTTTTTTTTTTTTTTTTTTTTTTTTTGGGGGGGGGGGGGTGTGTGGGGGTTT
>JAUELU010000041.1:1868911-1884213 GCA_032357145.1 Evasterias troschelii | reverse complement strand
CAACAACAACAACAACAACAACAACAACAACAACAACAACAACAACAACAACAACAACAACAACAACAACATCAGCATCAGCAGCAGCAGCAGAAGCAGCAGCAGCAGCAGCAGCAGCAACAGCAACAGCAATAGCAACAGCAACAGCAACAGCAACAGCAACAGCAACAGCAACAGCAACAGCAACAGCAACAGACAACAGCAACAGCAACAGCAACAGCAACAGCAACAGACAACAGCAACAGCAACAGCAACAGCAACAACAACGGCAACATAGTTAGTTCAGCTGATGACTTAGGCAGTTTATACTTTTGGTAAATGTCAAAGACCAGTATCATCACTATTGTATCCCAACATAGACATGAAACAACGAACCTATGAAAGTTTAAGCTCAGTCGGTCATTGCAATCACCAGAAAAAAATTTGGGGAAAACCTTAAGTGTTTTCACTGTTTTCAAACAACGAGTTTTTGACTCGTGGGATCAAAACTAATTGTTTTACTCACTTCTAAAAAAAGCATTTTCAGTTTTTACTGGATAGTCAAATTTAAACATAACCCATTTGTTCATTTTAAAACATAAATTAATCCAACTACATTTATTTTTTTAAACTAACTGTTCACCACCAGTATAACTAGATTACTTTGCATAATAAATTCCTGTTTGCAACAAGCCAAATTCAACGCTGACATCTGAAGTTTCCTCCCGTGAGTAAGAAACGCTATGTACGTGTACTTTAATATCTATCGACACTTGTGCCTGCGGTTCTGATGAAGTTTTTTAAGACCAAGCAAGAAGATTAAGAAGACAAAGAATGATGAAAGACAGAGCTGGAGAGACGCAGTGTTGCGTGGCCGGTTGGTGGCGCCAAACCACATCTGCTTTGTTCATCATCGTGCTCTCAAAGCACACGTCGACGAAGCTGACAATTGGTGTCGAGAAATATTTGCCCAAGGGATGTTTTGAATTCCTTCCTTATACCATATACCGAGTTACACACGCGTTGAGTGCAACGGTCAATCCAGAGATGAAAAATGATAAGAGAGAAACAGGGGGAGAGAGAGAGAGGGGGGGGGGGGGAGGGGAGGTGAAAAGGGGGGGGGGGAGCGAGGGAGATGGGAAACTGACTGGCCCAGGATTGTCTACTTAAAAATCAAATAATACTCTGGTAATCTTGACACAAATATAAAACCTGAAACTTGACTCGGTGCTGAATTGAAAACATAAGTAATGTATTTTTGAAACACTAATCCGTTACTTTTAAATTACGTGAACATGCAGTTGAATATCACTATATCATAAATAAAAAGGTAATATATAAAACGTGGATACCATGTTCCGTCTCTCAGTTTCAACAACACATAGCACAACCAACCTGTAGATTTCAAGACAAAAGCTAATATTATTAGTAACGACTTAATACCTGGTTTTTCTGTAGTTGAGAAACTGTTCCCGTTAGTGGTGTTATTTATTTTATTGAAACTATTTCTCATTAACAAAACCTTATTACAATTGCATAATGCCTATGCTAATGTTTGTCTCCAAGATGCCTGGACACACTGCCCTTTGTGACATGGCTGAGTGAAGACCACGTGCATTCAAACCCAGTTCAAATAGCTTCAACTACGCGCCTACAGTGCCGCATCGGCCATTAACGTCAATCTAAAATCACAATTGCATAATCACTATGCAATCGTAATAATGTTTTGATGTAGCTGTAACTTACTATCCTCAGAAAAATAATGAGAACACTGAAATACTTTGGATTTTGTTATTAGAGATTGCCTGGTGCTGGTTGCCTCGTGTGACGTGGCCGTTTGTGGTCTCGTCTCACTACTGGATGAGGGGGCCGACACACGACTTAGGGTGGTCATTCCACTCAAATGCATTGCATCGCTACTGCCACTCTGAAAATCACATCAGTTTGCAGTGACTTTACAGTCGTTTAACAAAGTCTAGATCACCCTATACCCTTTTTGTATAATATGGGCCCGGGTCATTGTTTTGTCGTTACCATTGAAGCTTTCAGTCTTACCACCAAATCCATCGCGATATTTTTTTATTCTGTTATTGAACAAACCATCTGATATCATCGACATTTTTAATAATCTTATTCTGTTTCTGATAAACGCAATGCACTTTTAATATGACAGATTTTTAATTAAATGGAGTTGCAAGACAAGCCAGGGAGTGTAACAAAGTGCACTGCTCACTGGCCGGCGATTTAGCACACGGCTCAGGTGTCTTCTCCATGTATTTGGACGTATGAAACCTGACACAAATCCTAGAAAATACCCCTGGTTCAAACTAAAGATTGTGTTCTACTCGGCCCCCTGCTAGGCCGTGGCAGCTGAGGGGTAACCTCAACCACCTGCAACGGTTATATCGAAGAGATAGTTAAATAACCGCTGTGCGGCCCATCCCCAGCAAATCAGTACGTAAGAGGCAAATCAATTAACCAAAAAGTGCACCTTGATACTGGAGATTGTGTTCCGCCGGATGGAGGTTTATATTGAAATTGAAATGGGATAAGTGATAAGAAGTGTGTTGAGATACAGCAGGATAATTTTAGTAACATTACCGACAAGTCCGGAATTGTATTCCTGTGTGTTATGTTTTACCTGCTCGCTCGTATATAGGGTTCCCTCTCCTGGCTAAAATCCTTGCCCCCTAGCCACCCTCTTGTCCCTTCTTGGCCCCTCTTGCCCAACTCCTGCCCCTCTTGCCCCTCCCTTGCCCTTCTTGCCCCTCTTGGCTCTTTGCTCCCTCCTTCCCATCTTGCTCCTTCTTGCCCCCTCATGTCTCTTCTTCTTGGCCCCTCTTGCCCAACTCCTGCCCGTCTTGCCCCACCCTTGCCACCTCTTTCCCGTCTTGCCCCACCCTTGCCACCTCTTTCACCTCTTGGCTCCTTTCTCCTTCCTTCCCATCTTACTCCTTCTTGCCCCCTCATGTCTCTTCTTGGGCCCTCTTGCCTAACTCCTACCCCTCCCTTGCCCCTTCTTTTCCCTCTTGGGTCCTTGCTCCTTTCTTCCCATCTTGCTCCCTCTTGCCCTTAATGTCTCTTTTTGGCCCCTCTTCCCGTCTTACTCCTTCTTGCCCCCTCTTGTCCCTTCTCGGCCCCTCCTGCCCCTTCTTGCCCCGTCCTCCTCCCTCCTTCCAATCTTGTACAAAAAAAAGAAAAAGGAAAGGTGCAGTCATTTTAGTTTTCTTTGACACATGTCAAGGTATCAGTCTATGATCCCTGATCCCTGGTGTAATGATAACCTGTTTTAGGAATTGACAGACATGTGACAGAATGTAAAGGTCTGTTGCAAATAAATAAAATAACAATAATGGAAACTACTTCGTCGACAAAATTATGATTACATTATGATTACTTGAAAAGAAGGAGTGAGGGATGGGGATGGGGGAGGGGGTGGGTGGGTCTGACTTTGATTATTCTTGGTTGCTGCAGCTTACTTACTCAATTTACTCACATATAAACCTTTTCAAAGTTTTGTCTGTGATGACAACCCTCTTTACATAGACATAGGAGCCCTCACTGTGTGTGCAGTTGAACGCAACATTTTATCTCAGGCACTCGCTGTTGTATTGAATTACATTTTAACTGCATCACGATGAGGATAGCTTTTTTATTTTGCTGTTTTATCCCCCACGACAGCTAAGATAAAACAACGAGAACGATATTTGAGGTTTTATTGACAAACCCAACGTGTCCGGTCTCGAAGGTGAATGGAGACACGAAAGCAAACTCAGCTTACAGTTTGGGTATGGCCGACGACGGTGAGAGTTAATCGGCCGTCGTATCCGTCCAAGGAGACGGGACGCCCATTGAACAAGGGGGGTTTACACACTTCAAGGTAGGGTACCTTCAACAGTCAACCATCAATCTCTCTCAATCAACCGCGATTTTGGCCGGGTTGCCAGGTTCTCCTCCAGTGGTCCGCACTTGCGGAAGTTCTGTGCGGAGTCTCTCGGCTTACTTGAGACTCCCTATTTCTTTATGTTTCTCTTTTTTTCTATGGCGATGAACACAACTTAATAAATATTGCTAACCAAATGTAAATCATGAGCTATCCGTATTGTGTATTAAAACAATCGGTTGAATCTTCGTAGAAAAGTGACGTGGGAATGTAATTTTGTTCCCCTCATAAGCTTCAGTTGAACAAAGATAAATTGACTGGAGCGGGACTTGAACCTACTCTAGTAACATTTTCCTTGAATGACCCCAACATACTTGAAATTTACCCCGCCTGTTTCCCTTGCGATTTTCTACTCGGTATTTTGTTTCCATGACGTTTCTAAACTATTGTTGCTCCTTTTTGTAAACAAAACACAAAATACAATAATGATCGACAGGGTTGATCAGCGAACATTACAAATGAATAGATATCCCCTTGAAAATGACAAATTGAATTGCGGACACTTGTGTACACCATCAAACCTCCCTTAGATTGATTGATTGGTTGCTTTTGGTTTATTGCTATTATAAATTGCATTGGCTCTTGTGCTTAAAAAATCCACACCCCAAAAATCGTAAAATTAAGAAATTCATATTTTTTTCTTTATAAGTCTAGTATGCAAACAATTTATCTTTTTGGGCGTCTATCGGATTCCACCTATCGGGATTTGACAAGGATCTACCTTAGTCTAGAGAAATTTTTTTACCTAAGAATTCTTGAACTTCGCAAAAGGTTAACGAAACAAGTTTTGTGCATTCGTTAACCATTTTTCCTTTAAATATCAAATGTCACACAGTTGTCACTTTCTTAAAACAATTTTTAAAAGTTCTCGAGTGATATTTATTACAAAACTTGCCACACAAATTCATTTCATAGGTTCTGCTTGACTCCGAATTTTAAAAATGTTTCATAATAAAAAATAACTGGGGTACCATTTTGGGTCAAAAAGTGTTATTTCCCATAGGACAAAAGTTCGTTTTTAATTGCTTTCAAATCTTGCAAACTTTTAAATTTTGACATGTTTTATACGATGACACGACATTATACTTATCTATATATTCACTGGGTCAGTGGTTGGGGCGCTATACTTGATGATTTATCTTATTTTAGGGGGAAAAAATAGTATATATATTTAGCTTTTTGTCCCTTTTTGTGTTTTATTCTCTCGTCTTGTGGAGGATTTGTCCAATAAATAATGAAAACAAGAGTAATAACTTTCTAAAGAACGAATCAAACAGACGCATTTCTTAAAACCTACTGGACCATGTTGTATCAATATCACAACCTCGTCCATTAGCAACAATGATGGCTGTATTAATCTCTTGTACAACTTTCTTTTGTATGAACACCTCCATAGAAAGACTACTGTAATGACTGGACACACACTAATTGAGCTAATTATCATTGTTTTCACATTTATGCAGTAAGAAATCAAACCGTAAACAAACAAACAAAAAACAAACAGAAAAACTAGCAAAAAACAAAGAAATACAATTTGAATATTGGCGTGTTTTATTATATGCTTTACAAATATTTTAACGTTTATTGTAATAAATTGGTTTGTAATTTAAAGTGTCCAGTAACCTTGTTGCTAGACTGTTGACGTTTATTGTTAAAGACCATCTGTTGAAATCATTTAACACTTGTGTACTTATGTTAACAATCAAAGTTAGAAACTGAACTAAAATAAAAAAATGTATTATTGGTTTTGTTTTTGTTTTCTTTTTTTTAGGGGGAGGGGGTAACAGAAAATATGCAAACATTCTTTCCAACAGTTTTGTTTAGGCTTTGGACTACAATCTTGTTTTTTCCTAGTCTGAATAATCTTTTAGCTTGTTACTGCAGTTTTAACTTTTATTATTATTTGTTTTTTGTCTTAGCTGTTCTTTGCTTGTTAAAAAATTCTTCCAAATAATATTTGGAAATTCTTTTGACCCCGTGAACACTAAAAATATCTTATTATTCTCCACGTTTGTTTATTTGTAACTTGCTTTTTTATAATACATGTGTAAAACCCGCAATCTTGTAGGCCTACACATTCTTCCATCAATAATAATTATTCCTAAAATGTTAAGTTGAGTCTTTATTTTGTTTATTTATTTTTCTTTAGTTCATTCATAACAATGGAATGCGGCAGTTTGTAGGTTTACATACTTGTTATATCACCACAACATAGAGGGTTGGTTTTAACAAGGGCCTTATATGCTTGACTTAACACATTTTACTTAAAGATACGTGTTGCTCGTTCGATAAGATTGTTGAGGAGTATAACAGTTTGGTTTTATCAGATAAGGCAACTCAAACATAAATAATCAAATGAATATATCTTTATGTATTTTTGTTTTACACGTTTTACATAAAATATAATGTAGTAAGTGCATTGGTTTAATAAACGAAAAAACAGATAACGAACAAAAAGGTTGGCAACAAAGCTAGCCTAAATTAAAGTTGCACGGTCAAACACTTGCTGACAGATGATTTTGTTCTTTCTTTTTTAACTAAAAGCATGTTTTCTCTGAAAAAAGGAAGAAGATTGATGATGCTGCAAAAAGGAAAAATGTACTTCGCTTATGACACGGACAATGCACAAAATACACGAAATATAGAAATTGTTTTAACATGGCTGACGACGTGAGATAATGTTGGAACCCCGACATTAATCCATTTCCAGTTGTTAATTAACTATACCACTTATCATTGGCGCCTTCATTCGTGCATTACCTTAAATGAATGCTTATATATCTTTATCGAACCTATATACACATAGCTATTTAAATTGTGACGCTAATCCGGGTCAAATTGGCAAAAAATCAGCATATTTAATGCAAATCAGATAAACAACATATAATACTTCATATTATTTGTCCAAACTTATAAATCAACAATCACAGACATAATACAAAATTGTTTTAAGATGTGCGTAAACCAAGTGTTTTAACTGTTTTTAGTTATCTTCTTTTGTTTCCATGAACTAAAACCATGTATTTTGTGGTGTTCTCTTCATCAATTAAGTTGAGGTAAAAATAATTTAGTACAATTCTGTTGTACTTTTATTTCATTCGTTAGGCCTATCCTCCCTTTTCACGAAGCAGGCCCAACGGAGACAAGTTTCAATAGCTTGGGTACGCTTTGGGTAAAGACATTTTATAGATAAATACATGATTTAGATAGCTCAGTCAGGTGAGCGCCGGCAGGTTAATTCAGATGCGACAGGTTCACATCCTGCTTTCGGCAATTTTTGTTTTTGGTTCAGCCCAAAGTTGCAATTTGAAGTTATCAATGTTTTCCCCTTGTGGTTTATTACTTGATATTTGAAAATGGCATTCCCTTGGTTGATCCCTCTACTGCCAATTACCGGGTTGTATCATAAGTTTGGATGTGATCCTTGGCTATACGGCAGTTACATGGTGAATGGCTTCTGACTGGCACCCCTGAACAAAATTATTGACAATTGTATAGGGAGACTGCCAATATTCAACAACAACCGGGAGACAGAAGTGAACCGTGAACAGGGCAACACGGCTCAGCTGACTTGGGGTCTCTGCGCCGAATAACGGATGTTATCGGTTTAAATTTATTTACATCAGCATTGGTGTTTATAAATATATGTATTTGCTTTTTAAACCATTTTAAACATACATTTACCCATTAACTGGACAATTCAATAAAAAAGGAATTAACGATAATTGTTTTAAGAATTAATTGAAGCTATATACTAGTCTTTTGCATACTTCGTGTCAGAAAAGTTAGTTTATAAAAAAAAACATCAATCTGTAATAATTCTAAATTCGATTGGTAAGCAACTATTATTGATACATGCAGGACTAAATATTGATTAATAAGCATGACGACAAACTTCTTAAATACTGAGTAAAATCATAAAGCATGTTAAAATTCCCAGCTATCTTTTCTCCGTTCAAACTGAAACTGGAGAAAAAAACGCAGATCTCTTTCTTAAAACACAAGTTTTAACTACAATTGTAACTTAAAAATGGCTACAATCAGGAATCAGAACAGTATTTGTTCTCGGCAATAGAGCACAGTCCTAAAAGGGTATATACAACATCGGTTAAGATTGAAAATATAAATGTTCAAAGAACATACATGACATAAAGATGGTCATGGTGGAAAACTTCCCTTGACATAGTATTGCTGGAAATGCCATAGTTTTTAGGAAATGCGTAAAACAATAGTCTTTTTCCTGCAGGATAAAATCCAAGGTTGGATATTTTTAAATTATAAATGGGGTTTTCACTGTTTTCTCATGACTCCGAAGTCCGATTTAGCTTAAACTTTCACCGGTTTTATATTTCATTTATGTGTTGGGTCACATCAAGTGTGGATACAGGTCTTTCGCAATTACCAAGTGTACACACCTTTAGAGACAAGTTGTCTTCGGATTGTGTGCTTTGGGTTTTGAGAGGCAATTGTTATGATATGAATATGTTTGGAAAGATGTTTCAAAACTAGAAAATAATGATCCATTCTAATATAGCTAGCTCGAAAGTGATTGGTTTTCCTTTCACTTCGAGAACTAACACGGTCCGCCATTTTGTAAAAACTAAATTGAATGGAACCATTATTCATTTCACAGCATATTCATTTGCCCAATCCAGAGGCAACATGTCCCTTTAAAACAAATACATATATTAGTAGTGAGGAGGGTAGACAACATTTATGTTGTTGTTAATATTTGAATGGGGTTGTCCTGTTCCAACCTCCTTCCCATGGCATATTGTGTATGGAGTGTGCGTCGTGACCTCCCCAGCCTCGGTCCCAAAGGCCAGTCGATAGCCCTCGGTGCTGGAACAACCTGGGTTCCCTGTTGGTAAGGGTCCCCAAGTCGCGTTTAAGTTACCCCTGACGCACCCTTCCATTCTATCTGCCGAGGGGCCCGCGTAGGAGCCGAAGCTCGCGTATGACCCAGTGGCAAGGGTGGGACGTAAGGCACCAAGGCCAAAGGTCAGATTACCTGACCTCGGATTTTGCTTTTGGCCGGCGGCTGTTTGCTGCATGTCTTCAGTGGTCTTGGATGCAAGCTGGTTGGAGTTGACGGCTGTTGTGTACGATGACGATTTAGGCGATGCCAGGTTTCGATAGGCCGACTCAAACTGCATACTTTTTTGACAGTGATTGGACGACGAGGGGCTTCGCTCGATAAACTGAGACACGTCATTGGCCATTGAGTCTTGAGGTTGCGTGTTGCATGACGGGTAACCCTTGGATTTGCTGGCATTCTTCAAGGCCAGACGTTTTTGTTTCATCCGTCTGTTCTGGAACCAAACCTTTACCTGTTTGAACAAAAGATAATTAATATCTTCAAACCTGAACGAATAATCAACTTAGTGTTCATGTCCTAGTACTTTCATGTTGAACAATTCTGTCGTCACTTCTTTATTTTTGTTTATTTTTATTATTGGTAGCATTTGTATCGATATCCATTTTTGTACTGAGTATGCAGTTTTTTACACACATCTGTGTATGAGTAAAACCAAATAATATTATTTGTTTATCCCCGATGCAAATTTTACATCTAAAATTGCTACCGGCTATCCATTGTGGTCTAGTGGTAAGACATCTACTCTAGAATGTCAAAAGTCGAAGGTTTGAATCCAATCCGAGTAATATGCCTGGTATTTGTTGTTGTTGTTAATTTTGTTTGTTTGTTTGGGTTCTTTTTACATGACTTGTTTTCACAAAGTGCAGTGCTTTACGCGTATCGGTGTAATTAGGTAAAACCAAAACATATTCTTTATCCCGATGCAAATTTAACATCTATATATAGATATATATTTGTTATTTCTCTATTATTGTATTTGTTAGCTGCTCAAAGGTGTCGAATCAAACTTTGCTATCTTTATGTCATCGGCAATCAAGAAAACCGTGTCCGTGTCTTGTTCATTCTGAGAGAAAGTTTTGAATTGGCTTTTGCTTCTCCCTTTTTGATTCTTGTTATTAACAAACTTTGTCAACATATTTGAAAGTACAAATCATTAAAAAGACAATTGCAAACTTGACATATATAGAATGTTAGTTACTCCAGCATCGGTACTTATAAATATATGTGTTTACTTTTAGCTTAAATCACTTTAAACTCACGTTTTCCACAATAAGTGGATAAAGTCAACAAAAAGGACTGGACCATAATTATTGCCGGAAGTACTTTTAAAAGTTTATCTCATTCTTACGCCCTACTCTTTTGTACGCTCAAGAAAGCCAATTCCTTAATGTTTTTTGTGGTCGTGTCTTTTCAATTCTTAGTAAAAGGTTTTGAAATAGTATTTGCGCTCCCATATCTTGAATCTTGTTTACAAATGTTGTCCAAATAATTAAAATATGAAAGTACAAAGTCATCGTGCAGTCAAATAAATTTGACAACATTGTAAAAATGTTTCAGATTCAGTTTACATAGTTCAGGTATTTACAGTACAATGAGGTGTATGTTTTGTTTGACGTACAGAATCAACCTGTGGACACCATACGACATTTAATCGGTTCTTCAAAAGAGTAAATAATTGTATTAAGTGAGGACAACCAACACATATGTCATTGAATTAATTCGATGTGATGTCTTTAACATCATATGATGAGAAATACTAACCTTAGGTCTTAAAATTAATGATGTTATTTAAAAGCTCGTATTTTCTTCTATCGTGGGCAAATAAAACAAACTTAGAGCCGGGCATCGGCTAGGAGCATCATAACAATGATAATGACTTGAACTTTACAACTGGGAATCAAGTAAACTACCTGTCGCTCCGTTAGTTCCAGGAGGCAAGCTATTTCAATCCGTCTTGGTCGGCAGATGTATTTATTGAAGCGAAATTCCTTCTCTAGTTCAAGTAATTGTGTATTGGTGAAGGCTGTTCGGACGCGGCGTGTTGGGCCACCCGGCTTTCCTGCAATTGATACAATAATGCATTCTAACAGTTCACAATAATATAGGAAACAAACAGCCAGTCTCACCGTTGCCTCAAATTAATAAGCAACTTGCTGGAAATACGGAAAGTCAAACAATCAAATCACTTTTCCCTTTGTGTGCGTTTTTTCCCGTTTTCCTCGCCTTTGCTGGCTAATGAACTTTTGGTTGTGTATTAAATACTGTTTAAATATCTTGTTTATGCTCGTCATTTTATTAAGCGCATAATGACATTATGTTTATTGCGCGTTAGTGATTGGTCTTATTAAATATAATTGTCATGGGTTTTTCAAGTTAATAATTCAACACACTTCATAACAATGCGGTTTCGATTGTTAACAAATCTTTTGAATGATTTAGGCCTAATGTAACTTAACGAAACACCAACAGTGCAGTATGGAGATGAATACTATGAAGATGAAAATGCTTCGGATATACACTGGGATCGATTTTTTAAGTGCAAATCCATCCTTATTCGCTTAGCAAAGGGTGATGTCACAATACAAATCAGTATGGTAATACTGACAACTCATCTTCAGATAAATCTTGGGCTCGATTTCACAAAGAGTTAAGATTGCTAAATGCAAATTCATTCTAACTGCTAAGCAAAGTGTGATGTCACAATAAAATCACTAAGTTAATACTGACATCTCATCTTAAGTTGAATCTTATTGTTTTGTGAAGTCAAGCCCATAGGTGTATTATTTTAACCGAAAACAGTTTACCACGGGATCTTTAAAAGAGTTTTGACGGACATTTTCAGAACTTTAAGACAGGATGTACTTTTTGTAATTACTCCACAAGTTAATGACCATAAAAGCTTACTTGGTAAAGCTTGAAGGAGGGATGTGGGAAATATACAATGACACCCTTTGAAGTAATGTAGTTATAGAGAAATCTGTTGAAAATTTGAATCTGAGAAAGACTTCAGACACGAAGCCTTTCTTATGCATCTGAAAGCAACAAGGGTGTTTTATTTTATTTTATTCAATGGCCAATTGAGCCAAAACTCCCACATTTTTCTTATTTATGCATATGTTGGGATTCACCAAGAGAGGACACTGGAATTTGACAATTACCAAAAGTGTACACTGCCTTTGAAGAAGCCAACTGTTCCATAGAGTTCAGTCGACGTTTTATGCAACGGAACAAAATGTCCACGCCATCAACAACAAAGCCTGGCGTCTCTGCGAAGTTCTCTTGGAAGATTTAAAATACAGCTTTGACAAAACAATGTTTAGTCTGGCGTGTACTTCATCCGAGGACTAACAGTGAACATAATGCCTAATCTAAAACCATCAGTTTTAATAAATACGTATTCAACCTATTAAGCCTATTGCCTTTTAATATAACTATCAGTCTTCCAATAAAAACAAATGCTGAATGGTTTTCTCAAAAACAGTGTTAGGTTTGAAGACATAAAGTAAGAGTGTTCACTAATACCATTGGCTTGTCTCATAGCATGAAGTTCACTAGAACTCATTTCTAGTTCACAAACACCAACACGAAATGTTGCGCTGATACTTTTGAATCCCCCCCCCCCCCATTTGTTAGTTTGGGGCCAAATTCCATCAAATTTTAAACTATGGAAGAAATCAACATTTTGGCCGCCACCAACATTGTCAAGACATACAATTCGATATTTAAAGTCCTTAATACTCTTAATACTTCACAAAATGACACACATAAGACCCACAACTCGCGAGTTTCTGCATAAAAACCTCACCTCCTTTACCAGTGTCTTGGTTCTTCTCGGCACCATGGGTCACCGGTTGGGTGGTATCCACCCAAGGATACTCCGGAAGCTTCACAGAGGGTACGGGGCATCCTTTGGAACCACCGACTTTAGTGCGGACTTTAGACTGCGTCAGAGCGTGGCAGCATGGTATGTTACTCAGGCCAACCGACGGCAGGGAGCAAGGCAAGCTCTGGTCTTGTGCCTGAGGCGACGTTGCTGTGTGGCTCACGCACGGGGTGATAGATTGAACAATTGACTCTGAGTGATGAGTAGACCTGGCCGGATAGTTCACAGTCGTCCTTGTCACACCGCTTCTCGTTGAAAGCATAGATGTCGAGAGGTTGCCGGCAACACCACCTTGAAAACTGTGTGTGGTGAGGTTGTTGTTAGCTACCACAAACTGCTCATTACTTCGGTTTTCATCCATGGCTGATGAGCAACGGCAGGCTTGTACATGAGTGTATGTACAATCCAATATTGAAGGTTTCAGTCACTGACTGAGATGGAGCGCAATATGATAGATAATGGGTGTTCTGTAATTGTCGCTTTCCACATAAATCACCAGGTTTTATACCAATATTTCCGTACGACCCGACCTAGATTAAAGTAAAACTATTTCACTATAAAGCTCAAGGTGTGTCTCAAGTTTTGTATCGTTGTTGCCCTGCCACGTGACAGACGAACACGTTACTGTATCGGCATTGCTAGTACACGTAAAACAAATGCACGTGGTATGTGTATATTTTCATTTTACGCAAGACGCTGCTGCGGCGAGTGGCTTTATTCTAGTCGGGCTTGGCGAAAAGATGAAGGCCGGCCACACACGAGTGTAAAGGGAGAGGGGGGGGGGGGGGGTCTGTAAAGCGTTTAGCAATACGGTGATGACACCTTCACTTATTGAAGCTCTGCTGCCAATGACACCCTACTGACACTTGCCGAGTGTCGTCACACAAGGAAGCCGATGAAGACAAACACATGATATAGGGATGCAACATCAGACCAATCACGGAGAGACATCTGACCAATCATCAAGTTGTCCCTTTTTTATAGATCGGCAGAAGGTACAGACAAAATTGTGTAATAACAGACAAGCCTTTTTTGTTACTCCAAAATTAATGACCATAAACATTTACTTGGCAAGAAGCACTGCAGCTATTGATAATGTAGGCCTTTCGTTTTAAGGAACAATTCCCTTCAAAGGAATGTGGTTTTAGAGAAAAGGATTCAAAAACATTTTCAATCTAAGACACGTTTCTCTATTCATTCTTCGTTCGTGGACATAGCAGTTCCATATTTTCGGCGATTATCTCAACTGCCTTTTGAGATGAGTATTTCAAAGGTTAGTTCTAATGTATATGATTGCATTTACATTGATTAAAACAATCGAACGGATCGAATTAACACATGCATTTTATACTTTGCTTTTAATATCATAATCAGCGGCAGAATCTGACTTTGTATTTATTTTATTTTAATTTTTTTATTTCTTTGGGGGGGGGGATGGTGGTGCTTATTGAAATTAACTTTGTAAACATGAGTTTTAATATTTCAACGCGAACCTGTTTACATGCATTGTGTGTGCAGTAGTTTGGGGTTGAGTTCAACTGGTCGGGGGTTGGGGTTTGGTGGAGCAAATCAAGTAAGGGGGTCATTTACCACTTGACAACCCCTCCCCTCCCCAGCATCGCTGCTAGTATCACTCAAAGGTAACGGTACCAAAGGTTGGGCATGCTCTGAGAAACACTTGCGAGTCAGACCTATAGCCATCACCCACTGATTACGAGACACACGTGCTCACAAAACACGTGTGATTTTACAAGTCGTCGATAACTCTCAAAAACCTCACATTCAACCCGCGAGTTTTATCTCATCATTCATTATCGTAAATGGGTTGGTTTTTCTGTTTTTTGCATTGAATACGTTTGCTTAATAGTACGTCTTTTGAAACCCTGTGTGGACTTACACACGTCCACACAGTTTTTTTTTTGTTTTTTTGTTTTTTTTTACTGTCTTGGTGAATGGGAATTCCTTGAGTGTACAGAACAAAGGAATGTCCACAGAGTGACTGCGACACACAGCCTTGTTGGCTTCCGGAAGGGCCCTTGTTTGGTCTTTTACACAACGGAACAATTGGACACCACAACGTTTTTTCTTTGCTCAACTTGGATACAATAGAGGAATTCTTTAGAAAAGGGAATATTAAATAGAACAACATAAGCTGGACCCACAGACCCGATCCGTAGAATGTCCTGTGTGTTTTAACGCACGAGCCGATAACAAAATAATTCATCATAATGTAGGAACCTGAAGCACTATGTGGACTTACACAAGCCCACACAGTTTTTCTGTTTAGAGTTGAAGAATAGGGTTGTCCTTTAAGTGTACAGAATAAAGGAGTGTCCACAGAGTGACTGCAACACAGAGCTATGAACTTACGAAAGTGCCCTTGTGTGGTCGTTTACACATTGGGACAATGGCGCTATATACACAGTAAGGACCCGAGAACAAAAGAAGTCATCGTAATGTAGGAACCTGAATCACTATGTGGACTTACACACGTCCAAACAGTTTTTTGTTGTTGATAGTATTGAATAATAAGGTTGTCCTTTAAAGGAACATTACAGAATTGGTTTTTGCTAACAAAACAGTGAAAGCACTTTATATAATCCACCATATACATAAAC
>JAUELU010000041.1:1839414-1850703 GCA_032357145.1 Evasterias troschelii | reverse complement strand
AACCATGTAAGTTTAATGTAAATCTGTGAGCTTTTCTGTTTTGTGTTTTACCAGAAGTATAGAGACCCTTTAATAAAGGTACTCATCGGGATCCCGATTTTAATTCACGTCCATCGGACATGTAAACACAATTGCCTGTAGGCCTACCGCATATGTTGTTTTTCTTCTAAAGTTGTTGACAGTTTGTCGTTTTGAAATGGCACCATCTGTCAAAAATTAGTGGAAAAAAACACCCCAAAACAACAAACAAACAAAATTATGAACATATTAGGTTTTCAATTTTGTTGTTTTCTGTTTCCACGTATAAAGTGAAACGTTTAGTAAACGTTTCACATTATACGCAGATTATGTATGAACAATATGAACTATGAATGTACAACAGTGATTTGAACTTCCTACTCATACAATAAAGTGAACTAATTTTACTTAACAAATGTTTGGGAAATTCTCGCAAAACCTTCTGCTCTTTACGCAATCATCAACCAACTTGTGAAGTATCCAACTCACACGGCGTTCACTTTTACGGGTTACAGTTTATAAAATAAACCACATGGGATCCTTAAACCTCCACCAACTTTCCTCAATGACTCATTGCAAACAAGATTGAATTTAACTTCTATCTTGTATCAAGTTCACCCAAGATAATCCAGACCCCCCCCCCAGAATGTACGAGCCCATGACCTGAGTAAATTACCCCTAGTCCATACCAATTAGTGTCAGAATCCCCACAGCAGTCTTCATGATTCACACAATAAAGTGCTCATAATTGATCAGCTTATTTATTAACCGAAGTTACCCAAGAATTTCCGGAGCCCCCCTCACAACGGACACCCACAATTTAGCTGACAAAAATACGCACTTACTATCAGTCTATCACATAACGCTTACTAAAATTATTATCAGTAAAATTGGTTCTCTCGTGTTGCCCTTTTTTTGTATCCCTACGGACATTTACTCGAATCCCACTTGGCCAAAACACCATAACACAACCGTGTTTACTCCTCCCTACGCTACTCTGTAACGTGTTTCTTTGAACTGCTGGTTGTTATTTCAAAGTTCTCTTCCCATTGATTTACCTTCAGTGATGCTCTCACTTAACTTAAACTGTTTTCTAGGTATATTTCCCTGTCTCTTATTAAACTCAGCAGTATACCAGCATTTTTAAATTAACTCTTTGTCTTAACAAAAAGAAAAAACAGCCAATGAGGCTAAAGCAAAAAAGTCTGATGTTTGTATGTCACCGAATCGGATGACAAAGATTCGGTTAAAACAAAAATAAATTAATTACATACAGATTAATGGCACTGTACACGTTTGGTAATTACTCGAAATATATATTAGCATAAAAACTTACTTGGTAACGAGCAACGGAGAGCTGTTGATAGAATAAAACATTGTGAGAAACGACTCCTTCTGAAGTAACGTAGTTTTTGAGGAAGAGGTAATTTCTAACTAAAATAACAAAAGACTTCTGGCCAGAAGCCTTTTATTCCTATCTGAAAGCACACTAATTTGTACAACAAGGGTGTTTTTTTCTTTCATTTCCTTGCAACTTCAATGACCATTTGAACCCCAATTTTCACAGGCTTGTTATTTGATGCATATGTTGGGATACACCAAGTGAGAATACTGGTCTTTGACAATTACAAAACGTGTTCAGTGCCTTTAAACATAAAAACAAATACATGTGGAATATTTGTCGCTTCCAAGTTTATCGAATTCATCGCGTCCGAGTATTCAATTCTGAGAGTTGATACATTTCTCGTGATATCCCATCCAAATGGTCACTATATAAGACAGTGTTACCGATATTAATGCTATCGTAGCAAGAAGATTCATGTCCATGTGTTGAAATCGCACAAAATCTATGGATAATTCTTCCTTACGCATTTCTGTCCACACTTTCACCTGCGTACATGCCCTTAGCCACAGGTCATTTCCTACGGCTAAGATCGTGAAACGATAAGTACAACTTCACTGAGTGCACCGCATACGTGGTCTGAATTTCAATAACATTGTCAAGTTCTGTCATACATGTCTATTTTTTCATGCCAAATGACTGACAGAAGACATTGTCGTTGGCCAGTCAACTTGCCCCCACCCCTCCCACCCGCCCCATCAAACACAATACAGCTAAGCCGTGGCTAACGTTATTAAACAATAGTCTGCCCCTTAAAATTCAATAACAAGTAACCGGTATTGTAAGTTTGGGTACAGGGGACCAGACAGAGACAACAACAACACGAAAACGAACCTGGAAATGATTACCATTGAATACTAGATTTACATTTTAATTTTACGATTCTCCAATAAATCAAGACCCAACTATGTCTGAGCCACGTTCCCCCAGACACACAGCTTACTCTCTCCAGGAACGCTCTAACTAGCCTCAAATAGCCCGTTACTATGGTAACCATATAACTGCTCCCTTATGACTTACCCGAACAAACCTTTTTCGAAACGGTTGAATCAATTTCGTTAGAAATGCAACGTTCCTGTTATGCTCGATGCGCAATATGTTTCGAATAGTACGAAAGTACTGAGCATCACGCTATAATTCAAAATGACATATACGACATAATTTTTGATCAACTTAAAGGGTGCCTATGCGTAACTGCAACGTCGTAAATCTCCATCGAGAGGGAGGGAAGTGGGTAAAATAACCCAATATTAAAACTACCCTCGTATATTTACAAGTGTCCCATAAATAGATTTAAAGGGGCTGTAAACGTTTGGTAATCACTCTTAAAGGGTGTGTACAACATTGGTAAGAATGAAAATATATATGTTCACAGATTTGCACATAACTTACATGGTACAAAGATGATCATGGTGGAAAACTTCACTTTAAATAGTTTTGCTTGAAATACCACAGCTTTTAGGAAATTAGTAAAATAATAGTCTTTATCCTGCAGTATAAATTCTGATGTTTGAAAAGAAGATAAAACACATGATAAGGTTTTTTTTTTACTGTTTTCTCATGACTCCGAAAACTGATTGAGCTTTAAACTTTCACAGGTTTGTTATTTCATGTAAATGTTGGGTCACATCAAGTTTGGATACAGATCTTTGGCATACCAATGTTGTACACACCCTTTAACATTAATGGCAATACAAACTGATTGGTCAGAAGCCTACAGCAGCTTACATAAGTATAAATGTTTTGAGAAACATTTCACTTCGAAGTAATGCGGTTTCGTACAAAGATAGCAGATTGTATTTTCCAACATTTGAATCTGAGAAGAAACGCTTCTCAGACTGCGTTACTGTTAGGGATTATTCTTCCTGCGTGGCCATGTTCGCTCCGGATTTTCGGCGATATCTAAAAAACGCGACCACCTTTTGAAATGCAATTTTCACAAAATAGTTTTATTGTATATATCTATATTTATATAGGATTGAAACAATCTAACGGTTCCAAAAACCACGGGTATATTTTGCCTTTAATAGGATCTGTCTACGTGAGCTAAACCTTGGAAGATGTTTGACTTTGAGTTTATGCAAAACTGCTTTCTGAAGAGTTGATGTCCACGTTGAAAACCATTTGCAGAGCCAACTATTTCTTGGAAGGAGATCAACGCTTCCGAAGAAGACAACAAATTTAAATTTGGTTTATATTATAATTGTTTTTTGGAAAAGTCAACAATGGTAACTGACATAATGAACAATGCCTCCTATTCGGAACTGTATGTTGGAAAATGCTTTTGACCGCATCCTTGTTTTGTTTTGTGAGAAAATAATAATAATACGACAACAAAATACTAAATAAAAAATGAAATAAAATAATTAACATAAAATAAAATAATCAAAATTAATAAACAATCAAACCTATCAAAGAAGAAAACGATAGTATTTAATATGGGCATAAACATGATTTCAAATATTTAACCTCAGGGGTCAACAGTTTAAGCAAATTTCACATCTTCCGAAGGCGTGGTCTATTTTACTGTTACAATTCAATAACATCAGGATAGTCTCACCTTTATTTATTTAAAATCAGTTTCACGGGGGGGGGGGGGGCGCTGCAATTTACAACAGGTATCACGTCCTTGCAAACAGCCACATTACCTCGACCTCACGTATGTTCATCGTACACAGTTGACGTTTTTACCTGTTTTAAAACACAACGGGAAATTCAAAAGGACAACATTATTGTAAATCACTCCGATAACTTCCCGTTCGGCTCAGGCCAGCTGAGGCAACATCGAACACAAGAAATTCTTACAAGATGTGACCAGCACGATAGAAGGAAACAACGTCTCACAGAGTCTTCAAAAGCTTCTTGTCCTGTCTCTCTTTCTCCCAGCTTCATTCTACAGACTTATATAGCTGTCAACTAACCTGTTGACCCACTTATGAGTTGGTCACCCTTGGCAGTTTTTGTGTTCGAAGACGAAACTGAATAATTCAATTACCTATTGTTTAAGTGGCAATTAAGCTGTCAGTAAACGACTATGTGTGTGTGAAATGAGAAAAACCAATACAAAACAGACTTCAAGAAAAACAGGTACCTGACAAGTATGAACTTTGATAATTGGTAAACAAAATTAAAATAAAACAAATTAATAAAAACCGGCGAGCTTTCATATTGAAACGGTTAAGACAAAGTTATGTTTGTATGTATTTCTGATGGAGAATAGACCTAACAAAATGATAATCAGGAAACACGTTATTACACATAATGCCTATATGCACCAACTTATAAGCAGGGTACGGAAGCGTTAAAGAGAAATTGGGAGAACAAAACCATAACTATGACGTTGATCTTATAATTTTGACTTAGTGCAATATATCACATAGTTATGACTATATAGAAGTCATCATAATGATTTGTACATAATTGTGAGATATTATCTCAACGATTTGACTTAATTTGCATAATGATGACTTATCGGCATGTTAATTTATGATTATGAGATAAATAAGTCATGACTTGAACTCAGTTATGATTAAGAGTTTATAAGTAATTAATTATGACTTTTAAAAAATTAAGACATAATATGAGATAACTGGCACTTATGCGATCATGATAAATTAAGTCATAATTCTGACTTTATTTTCCCCTCAATGTCCCTTTAATGTTTCCGTTCTGAGGCATTTCACAAAAACTAACTCAAAATGTGGGAACAAATCACCCGCTGATAATTATAATTATTTTAAATCTCCAAGACTACGTACTTTATACACCTAAAGTCTAACATTTTGAACTAATACAACAACAACACTAAGTAATACCACTAAAGATAACAATTTGAGGTAGGGCCTAACATTATATTATTGTGTAACTTGAAAATGGATGACAGACTGGTTTTCCTCAAACCCTTGCTTTAAATATATTGATAATGACAGAACAAAAACAAAATGGCTGCATCATGACTATGTCTTATGTACCCCAACCCAGCCCAAAGCCCATTCACCAAACAATTCGTACGTGTAACAAAGTTCCATTGCCAATTTGAGGTTATTTATTATTAGTAGAAAAGTGTCGCAAAATACAGCAAGTTGTTTCGACCTAGTGTAATGATCTTGGACCTTTGCTGTCAGTGTGGCTAGAAAAAAATACTAGCGGGTAATAAAACCAAAATACAAAGCTATATAACGAGTTCTTTGTAGGTAGGTCTAGAAAGTTAATTCATTGTAATTCGAGGTATGACAAAATGAGAAGCTATAAACTGCTCTCTTCTGTCGATTATTCCACATGAAGGATAGAACGCCTGGAGCTGCCAGCCCACATGCTATTTCATTTCTAGATCTCTAGGGCTCCATCTTAATCCAGTGTTTCTTAATGCCAACTTAACCCCTTGACTGAGTCTATTCAAGAGACCCAAACGGTTTAGCAGACGCGCTCAGGAATAGGACCATGACTGGATTGTTGTGAGTCAACCCCTACCGTTCGATTCGTCAAATCGCCCCGGGATGTCAGCGAGTAGCGACGGGGTCGGGCCCCCGGTGGTCCCGGTTGCTAACTCTCCTCGGGGTTATGGCTGTGATGCCGAGACAACAGCCTCACTGCTGTATGTTCGAGTCCACGTCCAGTGGTTGAGCTTAGCACAAAGTCCCAACGGTGAGGTTGACATTTACACATGAGGGTTGGAAAACAACGAATTTTATGCAATGTGAGTTGAAAGGAATTTATTGTTGTTTGATATTCTCAATGCTAATTGGGAGTGGAGTAAGTAGGTCTCTGACTTTGTGGATTCGAGGTAGACTATAGAATCGATTCCGATAACTATCTAAACGTACTTCCGTCCACGTCGAGTCCTTTTGAACAGCAAATTATAGGTTCGCTCATTCACCCTGCTCCCCAAGAGACAAATGAGAAAACTGTGACACCGTGAATAGTTTGTTTAAGAGATTGTTAATATATATATATATAATGTATTGCGTTAACACTAGGTGTATATCTAAATCTTTCACAGTACCTGTGAAATCTATGCCAAAATCTTGACCGCTGATTCAGTTCGTAGATATCAATATGATCCCTTTTGTTGAAGGCCAAAACCGTCTTTCCCAGCTATTACAGTGTTTTGAATCGTAATTGGGCAAAACTTAAGATCACATTTGACAACCAGAAAAGTTGTCCCACCCTTTCAAGACCTGTTGCTGCATCCTTAACACATAGTTTTTATATCACTGGCCGTGCGGATTTTTATTAAACAAAGATAATTTCTAACCGTAGGATAGTATTTATAAACTGTATTGCATTAGGCCTATAACTAAACTTGTTTTGAAGATGTTGAGAGTCAAACATTACAAACGTTTCTGTGATTAATTTCAATAATTGGCAAAATAACTATCATGTCCTATTTAAAATATCCTTCCTTAGGTCATTTAAGTTGTGTAAGATGAATAAGAAAGTGCAAACAATTACCGCCTCACCGTACCCACCGACCACCTACCTTCAGTAACTTTGTCTTTATGCAAAACGAAGCTCAATATGCAGCAGAGTTAACCTCTACCAATATATTATACTATTTTGTGCTGTGTTTTATTGGGACACGCTGTACTCCACCAAAACACTCAACAATCCATTCCTTGATAGTCTTTGAAAAGGCTTTGCCAAACACTAAAATAAAGATAATTGTCCCCACCAGAGATGAGGTAATGGTCATTTACTTCATGAGATTGCTGGTTCATGAAAGGCTAGTGTGCAGAAATGGTTTAAGCAAAGAGATTTTCTTTCCTCTGTCGGTGGAAAGTGGATCTTTGTCAGACTGTTGGCTTAAATAATGCTAAACTTTGATTAACTAGTTTTGTTTCAGATGTATACGTTATGACATCTTGTTTACAAATCAACCACACAGCCCGGACTCTATGCAGCTACGAAGTGTGCACCATCAGCTCAATTGGAAGAAAACATTCAGTCTTTCAGTCTCATATACTGTTATTACTATGAAGATTGTGAGGCGCAATTGTTATCAAATCTTGATATGGACAAAAAGGGGCATGTCTTGAAGTCCCCCCCCCCCCCTCCCGTTCATGTTACAGAATGAACAAATGCCCGTGTATAAAACAACATAACAACTTTCTTGCCAGGACATGTCCAAGAGTGCTGACTAAGTCACATGTTCGATTCTTATTCTATTAATGATATCATACCACAGTTTTCAAAACAGTTAATTTATTCATGGTGTAGGATACATTCATACAGAAGTTCGGCGACCATAACTTTTCAATAATTGTTCATAAATAAAATTAAGGAATAATGTATAGATTGACAGCGTACGGAATATGAACTTACTTTAGTCTAGAAGTCGCAGTCATGCAAAGGCGACCAGCAATGATCCCAGTTTATATCGCCACGCACACCCAACTAAGCAAGCTGTTATATCCAACCCATGGTGCGGACATCGGTTGGTGGTGCTCCCGCAAAACTGACCTCCAACCAAATCAATGGCTTCAGATGCCTTGCTTCTATCTTGGACATGGTCGTGGTAACAAAATGAACATTTTGAAGATGAAGAAAGAATACAAACAGAGACAAACTACGTGTATTTCCCTTCACAACATAAACACAGGTTTCAAGAGGCGTAGTGTTCGCAAAGTCTTCCTTACCGTGGACCATACACGAAGAAACTCACAAAAACACAAACAGGATCTCTTACTTTATTGGCGTGTTTTTGTCATGATTAATGGGGCGAGACTGTACCTCAGTGCCATTTTATTGTGCATGCGATTTGTAATATTGGGAGCGGATTTATTAAAGTTAAAACTAAAGACCACATTCTGAACACTCTGTCATCTTGGACCGTTAAGACTAATGACCGGTGGAGTGAAATAACCGCCGCTTGCACTCGGTGCCTTGTGCATGTGTCGTGTAGAGAGACAACGTGTGTGCTAAATGGTGCACAGTCCCAACCAATAAAGAACGAATTTTACACCTATTCCAAAAAACTGTCTTCTCGTAAAGAAAGATACTATTAAATTCAAATAAACAAGCAGCAATTTATAATAATAGTTTGTTTTGTCGCCTGAAAGTATGGCTTTGAAGAAACTGAAATGAATTATTTCTCTATTATAATCTAAACAGGGAGGGGCACAGACGTTTGGGAAGTTTTTTTGTACAATCAGGAGCAAGTGTTGGTTGGGGTTGTAATGTGTGGGTTGTGGGGATAGTTTTTGTTATTAGGTGGTAGTGTAGGATGATGAGGTGTGGGGTGTGATGTGATATATAACTTTGTTGTAATATCATAATATCTAATGCGATTTGTTGATAATGATAACAATATACAAAAAGAAACAAAAAACAAACAACAAACAAAACACAAGAACAATACAAACAAATTTCGAAACATATTGCCACAAGTTGCTATTTTTGATAATATTATTTAGTAGCCTAAAGTGTGCCTAAATCGTAACGAGAAAAAAGAAACCAATTTGGACCCCCCCCCCCTCTTTTAAATAGAGCTGACAAAGTTTACAACTCATCATTAATAATAAAATTAAACAACCTCATACTGAGATAAATTAAGGCCTGAAAGTGTTTTCTTGTTTTATATATGCAAGTATGTCCACCAACCGTTATCTTTGTCTGTATTTAGTTATTTGTGGTTTGTGTTTCCCAGTTTATCAAAAAGACAAAGTTTACTTTATTATGCTTCAATGGAAACCATTTAGTTTCCTCTTTAACTTAATACTAATAAGCTAAGGATACTTTTCGATTAAGAATCATTTGAGATTGCTCGTCCCGCCACCTTGAAGAGTTTAAAAGTACTACTCTGTTATTACACTCCAGATGAAAGTCGTTGATTAATGTAAGTGCCGAACCATCGTCGCCTCATTCATCACTTTCATAAACTTTCCCACCTTGGTGCCAGCGCGTTTCATACATCGTGGCATTCTTCCTCTGGTCTTCGTCAAAGCAAAGCGCCACCGTCTGCTCTCGCTCTTCTCTCCCTGGAGTGCGGGGGAGGTTTGAGTTTCTGATGTGATGCCGGTCTCCTTCTCTCTTTGCCCCCTCTGTCTCCCCGAGACGACTGCCTGGTCGTGGGGACTTCCATCACTTTCATGACTAGAATATAGTTAGAACAACAGTCGTGACTTGGAGTTGTTAAGATTCCGTTGTATTGTAGACTGTTTGGTGCCATGTTGAGTTGCTCTCATACACATCGATGTAATAAATAAACAAAATCACTGGGGCAGAGGACACCCCCCCCCCCCATAGGGAACCCTTGCCCCACATAAACAAGGAAATCGAAACAATACACCAATAAGTGGTTCAACACATTAAATAGCCCTAAATTATGTCTTTGTTTCCGCTTGCACAACCACCCCCCCCCCCCCCCGCCCCGAGGAAAATGCATGTTTACGTCACTGCACTGGAGATAACTATTTGGTGCCACATTGTGTTAGGATTATCAGTGTTTACTATTAGTATTACAGGCAGCTAAAGGGAACAATCACTGTTTTCAAACATTGGGTTGTATCACCAGTGATAAAAACTTATTGTTTTACTCATTTTCTAAAAAATCTAGCATTACAAGCGAAACATTTTCCAGGGAAGATTTCCACCATGACCATCTTTATACCAAGTCATACCAAGTAATTATCTGTGAAAATGTTTATTTTCAATCTTTCCAATTGATCGAAATAGGGAATGGTTTAGATAACTACAATGTTACTAAAACAAAACGTTAGAAAAAGGGTTAGGGTGGGTAACTTGTGTGATTGAAGTTTTGAGTGCTAGATCTGAGGCCTATGGAGATTTGGGTTCAGAGAGTTCAACTAATAATGGAGTGAATGTACTACGTCATGGGAACTTCTAACAGCAGTACATTTGCCTTTTCCCATTGTATAAGTTTTGTAAATGAATTCGCCAGCCAGTCTTTTCTCTTTCTCCCTATTCTGAAACCTGAATCTCCTCAAACCTGGCTCGTACAAGTTGCATCAATTATATATTTGCACACAGTAATCTATAGTAGGGAAGGATTACATATGTGATAATAAGAAGGTGTTATTGATTGAACATTAATTTGAAAGCAATTTTATTTGACTAATGTATCATAAAACTATTCCAGTAATGTCAATGAAATAGCGGACTCGGTCGGAGGAAAATATTGACTGCGTTGTAAAGTGTTTATGTATTTTGTTTGTATTTTTTTTAAAGGTGTGTACAACATTGGTAATTGCCAAAGACCTGTATCCACACTTGATGTGACCTAACATGTACATGAAACAACAAACCTGTGAAAGTTTAAGCGAAATAGGTCTTCGGAGTCATGAGAAAACAGTGGGAAAACACCCTTATGGGATTTAACTTCT
The DNA here is from genome assembly GCA_032357145.1 of Evasterias troschelii. Classification (NCBI taxonomy): domain Eukaryota; kingdom Metazoa; phylum Echinodermata; class Asteroidea; order Forcipulatida; family Asteriidae; genus Evasterias; species Evasterias troschelii. The sequence continues at coordinate 1,839,942 of JAUELU010000041.1, read as the reverse complement.
TTTCAAAATTCGGAATTTATCCTGCAGGATAAATACTGTTATTTTACTAATTTCCTAAAAACTATGGCGTTTCAAGCAAAACTATTTCAAGGGAAGTTTTCCACCATGACCATCTTTATACCCTGTAAGTTATGTACAAGTCTGTGAAAATTTATAATTTCATTCTTACCAATGTTGTACACACCCTTTAAAGATACAAAACAGAACACTTGTCAGCATGGATTTTTTTAAACAGTTTTCGCACGAAATATAGTAACTGTGTTTTTGTCAGTTGATATTTCTTCAACTTCAGAATAGGCCTAAGTAAAACTCGCCGGGCTTTCGCTTATCGAAAATCAGATATTCGATCAGAAATATTTGCATGTCTGAAAGTTGATAGCTCCAACATCTAACCGAGGTCACTCAACGTATTTTGTGACCCCCCCCCCCCGATAGCTCCAATCGCTCTGTTTATATATACACAACTAAATTTCTTCAGTCGACCGCATCGCAAGCAGAGTTCTGCCCCCCCCCCCAAAAAAAAAATAT
>JAUELU010000041.1:1819242-1830063 GCA_032357145.1 Evasterias troschelii | reverse complement strand
GCATTCTCCCCTAGCGCTTTGTATCCTTTTGGAAAAGGCGCTTTATAAATACGGTTATTATTATTATTATTATTATTATTATTACATCAAACTAAACCCAAGCATGAAACACAGGTATAAATTGCCGTCTCAACATGTTGTGGTCCTAATTGATAGTGTGTAAGTTTGTTAACGCCAATGGTAGCTCGTTATACTCCAACAGCAGATATTACATGTTTCATCCAGCAGAATGGAAAGAACCACGCCTACTCCGGTCACGATTCCTTTAATTCCTTTAAGGCACCAGCTCATAAAACGGATTAGAATATTACTGAGTAGGCTAGTTACAATTTGTGATATTTACTGTAATTGGAGTACATAAAGATGCAATATTGAGGAATAATTTGTTTGATCAAAAAAAAGTGAAATTACTATGTTTGAGTTGATTAGCTGCCTGAGAAACGAATGTACCATGTTTTACTCTAATGTTTGTAACCACGAATCCCTACTTGGGACTAGCAATTACTTATGATGATATATGCTAGGAAAGCAAGCTAGCTTAATAACTAATATAAACCGTACATTTTAATGTTATTGTTGACTGTTATTTAACCAGTCTCCTTTGAAATTGCTGTGGACAATATGTTGGGTATCGTTGGGTACTGGTGCAACTCAACCATCGGTATGGGTATTGTTGGGTACCGGGTACAACTCACCCATCATTCTGGGTATCGTTGAGTACCGGGTACAACTCACCCATCGTTCTGGGTATCGTTGGGTACTGGGAACAACTCAACCAACGTTCTGGGTATCGTTGGGTACTGGGTGCAACCCACCCATCATTTTGGGTATCGTTGTGTACTGGGTACAACTCACCCATCATTCTGGGAATTGTTGTGTACTGGGTGCAACTCACCCATCATTCTGGGTGTCGTTGGGTACTGGGAACAACTCACCCATCGTTCTGGGTATCGTTGGGTACTGGGAACAACTCAACCAACGTTCTGGGTATCATTGGGTACTGGGAACAACTCACCCATCATTCTGGGTATTGTTGAGTACCGGGTACAACTCACCCATCGTTCTGGATGGGATGACAATACTGACGACATGGCGTTCTCACAAGTTCTGGTTGCATCTCCGTACATAGACTGTGTGTATCGTGGCACTATAACTCTTCGGATATTTCCCCTCACCTATAGACTGGGCAAGTCTCGCGCGTATCTGAACGAGAAAACACGTCAAACGAAGATCTTTTTTTTTTATGATATCAAATCATTGTTTTAAATTATATCTCATGACAAAATATGAACAACAAAAATAAACCATAACAGTTTTATGAAATTAGTTTTAGCTTTGAAAAAAATACGCCAAAGTGTGTTAATTATTATTTAAAACAAATTAAAACTCTGGGACAAGGATGCTTTTTTTGATGTTTCACTTTTTAGAAACCCCTTAGGCGGATTCGTGATGGTCAAAGGGGTTTTAAATTGACCCATATCGCAGTTTAAAGAGAATGCTGACGCCACAACACCATAGACTGCATTGAAAAGGGTTCGCTTTACAATTACAGCATCTGGCGATTATAATCGCGCATCCAAAACAAGCTTTTATCTAAGTTTTATGATCGGAGGTGGACACAACATTCTTATTTTTTTTCAATAACTGGTAGCTGAGGTCAAGTTTTAAGCTCGTTTTTTTTCCCGTTATACTGTTAAAATGGTTTTACTTTCATATTTTGTTATCACTTAGTACTACATTCCAACAACATAATTTTCTGGGTCATAGGGGGCCTGAACTACGTTAAACTAAAATAATTAACGAAACAAAATCTCGCCCACGTAAAACTCCATATAGTTGGGACCACTATGGTCCCCCCGGAAGTTCGAATGCGCGCGAGACTTGCACAGTCTATAGACCACGTTTGAAAAATATTTACCTTGTATGTGCATTCTAGGGTAGATCCTGGCTGGCGAGATACTACGCTGGACATACTGGAAAGTTTACATTCTGTATCACAATTTCCACATTAATTAAACAGTTATAAAAATAGCATCTGAACAAGTTTTGATAAAAATCAGACAGTGCAGTCTCCATCCAATGTAAGATGTTATTCATTGTGCTGTGCCAGCAAGAAGTATTTTCTCCCGCTTGACTCCCCCCCCCCCCCCCCCCCCCCACATCGAAAATGTCCAGTTACCGCTCATCAAATTCAGTTGACATGACAACAACGTGATACGAGTCTCTGTCGGTGTTTCCCCAGCCCTCGGTGAGACTCCTTTATTACTGGAATCAACTTTAATCCTTGTCGGTATCGGATCTCCCACCTTTCCACTGGTTGGTTCCGTACATCCACACATGCTAACCACAGTAGGTTCCAGACTCATTCAAATTTTCTGGGAATTAATCGTAACCTGTGGAAGAAATGTTCATCACAAACATAATTGGTTCATTTGGTTTGGGGGATATTTTCTTTTTTAAACAATTTTTTTGTAAAGGTAGTCTCTGAATAATATGCATACCATGTACGGCACATGTGCATTAATATATTTATGAAACTAAGAACTACATAATTTTTTTTATAGCTTAAAATCTAGATTATTACTATATAATATCCAGTTGAAGATATTTTTGGTACTGGTCACACATAGGTGTGTTCCTGTTGGAAACAAAATAAATTCAAATCTAGGTCACTACTTTGGGTGCGTGTGGTACTATAGGGCCAACGGACCTGCTCGTGGTTTGGGTGAAGAAAAGTATGCAGGCCCCCTATGCGTTGACAGAAAGCTATCACCTGTGCAGATATTACAACTGGGAAATTCCAACGCAACGGTGGTACGGTTGAGGATTCAAAAACGATATACGAGTTTTCAGTGTATGATGCATCATTGTTTGTTGTTTCGAGTTTTTCCGGAAATATAAAGTAATAGGTGGCGAAATAGTTTTGAAAGAGTTCAGCACTGTAGTTTTTAAAGGTGTGGAATATTTATTGAATGAGGGGTGTTCGTTTCAAGAAACGCATATAGGTTGATGCATCATCGCTTTGCACGGAGCTTGTTAATTCTTGATCATTAATTTTCTCTAATTTAACACATCAATATGGAATGGTCTATCGTTGAGGTTTAGGTAGAGTGGATTTATCCACATCATCTACAAAAAAGTTACTTAATTTCAATTATCTAGTTTAGAATGAAACCCCATCTTGGAGTTAACTTGAGAATGCTTGAAGTAAGTGCCCATGTTTTGACAAAGATAGGTAACTCGCGCATTATAGGCCTACGTTTGTTTAATATACACCGCTGGCATACAATCGTCCATGCAACACAAATCATATGTCACGTTCATGTCAATGTAATGTGGGCTTACTAACCTAACAAGTAAACTAGCTCTTAGCTCTAAAATGTTACAAAACGAAGCCATTGTAGTAATTTCTGGTAATGGAACTCAGTATGCCTTATAAGTGAACTTAACCACCGTAGATCACAAGCCTGTGGAAACCAGTAAACAAGGGTGCTTGCTACAAGTATATGCGAACCAGAAAGACCGTGTTTAACCCCTACTCTTCCACGATGAGTGTTCTGGGTTCTTTTACATGCACTACCAATCCTGGTACACTGGCCCTAAGGCTTATGGTCACATCCGAAGGACAAAGCAGTTGTGGTAAAACATATTGCTCAAGGACACAAGTGCCTCGATCGGGACTCGAACCCACACTCTGCTGATCAGAAACACCAGAGCTTCAATCCGGTGCTCTTAACCGCTCTTTAGCCAACTATACATCAAGTAGACAAATGTTACCGTCAAAAACGTATACATTTATAATAATACACAAAATAAAGACTCACTGAAAATTGAATATTAATAGCATCGATACAAAGACGTCATCACCGGGACATTTAGTGAAATAAAGATTGATGGCTCATAAAGGCCACCTTCATTTCCGATTCGTTCCTTTTATTATTCCTTCACTCTTGGCACGGACCGTGGCCATTACGGAACCTTAGTGTCCTTAGGGATGACTCTCCCCGCATCAACCACACTCCTCACAATCCTTGTCTTTGCAAAGAAGCTGTCGAGATGTTGTCAATGGGAACTGGGTTTCAGTTCGATATCTGACTCGATGCTTGTTCTTTTATCTTCTTCCCCCCCACTCATGGTTAGTCTGTTATCTCTGTATAAATCAACACATTTTGAGTTTCTCCAACTTTTGACTCATTTCATTACCTTCATTTCTTTTGCTTTTTTATCCTCATACATTGAGTTTTGGAATACAGTTTCCATTTGTAAAGTAAAAAACTAAAACAATATTTTTTGTTCTTTCTCTTCTTATTCTTCTTCCAGAAGAACTATATACTTCATAATTAAAGTGAGCACATTTTGAAAACTTGTTATATTCCAATTCGAACCAGATTATTTTGGTTGGATTGCGTATTGTTCGAAAACATCTGCTGTTAGGAAACAACAAAAACACTTAATCTAAAAATGTTCAATTTTAATTAAGATATATACTTTGTAAATACTTTTTTATTACATAATGGTCTGTAGTATTGGAACTTCGATTAAGGGATACTTCTCGTTTCTCATTTTCAAATAACCCCTAAAGCAAACAAACAAACAACCAAACAACCCAACAAACAAACAAATAAAACAAACCAGCATTTTAGAGAGGGCTAGAGTTTGTATCTACTCGTCGGTCAGTCAAACCTACAACACCTTTTGTTCAGTGTACGCCCAAGTCTGCATTAACAATCCGTTTTTTTCGGGGGAACCCATGCTCCTTTCAGCCAATAAAAACCAGATAATGTCAGGATTCGACCAAAGCTTTCTCATTCATCCACATATTAAATTCTGACAAAAGAAAAACAAGAAATCGAGGTCAGAAATATCGGTTCCTCCACGTTCTGTTAGCCCCAGGCAACCATATTACAATATTGAGTGGATGAAATATTACCGGGTCATAATAATGATAGTGTATAGTCTGGATTATAGCTGCGGGCGCTGCGAGCCCCTCGCCCCGTACTGATTGGCCTTGGCGGCGACTGCCCCGTCATGGATGATTTCTCCGGTAAGATATACAGAATGAGGCCTCCGGAGTAGCGGACCTTAGCTCATCACAGCTCCACGGGAAGTGCGTCTCGCCTCCACCGCCAAACTCATCCAGCCCCCACTCCGCTAGCCCTTCTATAGTGGATTTCAGTCTCTTCGTGACAAGGCGTCGGAGGTTAAAAAATTCATTGCCCAAGCCTCGACGCCAGTAATTCTTTCTATCAGAAAAAAAACCTCATTTATCTAACTGTGTAGACTAAAACAAAAACCAAAATAAAAAAAAAAAAAAGTCGGGGAAGCCATCAACAGCTTCGGTTCGTTTAAGTGAAATTATCCACGCTCTAATGCCGAAAGCCACACCGTGTAAAAACCCTTGCCAAAATCTTCGCCGAGTGACCAGGACAAAGGTGTTAAAACTGTCGCAATGGATTCACATAACCGGTGTCCGATGGGGATTCTATATTTTTCCCAACACTCCCCACTTCAGTGACTTGGAATTTATTCACGACCTTTTTATTTTTTTGACAACTATTTTTTGAAATACTTTATCCTAATATGTTGCTCATTGTAATGAAGGAAATCCCCGGGGGTAGGGACGGGTGAAAGACAGTCCCTTCGCACCGTCAAACATTTTGTTCGGTTCGAAGAATCTTCACAGTTTTGGGATCGGAAACTATTGACCCGTTAACCACAGACTTTGTTTTGGTGTTTTTGTTTTTGTTTTAAACATATTAAGATTTGATAGTCAATACATTTTGAGACTGTAGCAGGTGTCAGATGAGCACATGTCATGTTAAATAATTTGTAATAAAGACGTTAGTTTATTTATTTTTTCAGTGAATATTTATTTCATATGAATACCTGAAAGCTTAATCTGTTTCAATTCAACAGCGATCTGATAATATAAGAGATGTCCCGTGTTTTCGAAATCAAGGAACGGCACAGTTTCAGTTGATTTGGAATTTGATCTGTTGCCTAAAAGTCAGTTTCGCAAACGCTTATTATACCTGAGTTGCTCTTTCAAACCGAATATTGCTGCATCGTCACGTTTTGTTTGAGTTCAAAGCCAACTTACTCTAAAATTGGAGGGTGTAACTTTGAACACCCATTTTCAACAGTTTTCAGAAATCAGAACTATCGATGATCTCTATAAGAAAGTTTATTTGGTACAGGTTGCTGTTGGCATAATTTCGCCATATGTATTTCCTTAAGTGGTCAAACTAGAGAATGGGTAATAATCTATTAAAATACTATTTCTTCTTTGTTAATGTAGGCCTACTTTCTACTAGAACTAACTGTTATAAAAACACATTTTAACAAACGCACTTGTTTTGTCAATATTTATGAAGTCGTGCACACAGGGTTAAAGCCTTGGTAATAATGAAGGCCCACACAATAACATAATCCCATGAAACCTCAATATTAACCAGCCAGGCACGGTTGGAGTAAATGGTTTTGAAGAGCCAATTCATAACTGGATAACTTGTAAGTGTGCACTGTTACAAGTGTGTACATAACATGCGTGTACTTGTACTGCTTTGCTTGTAACAAAACGCTGTACCAAATGTTTAGTCTAACACGTGTGTGGCATATCAAGTGTGTATTTTGAAGCTGAGTGAGCACATTAAAGGCACTGAACACCTTTGGTAATTGTCAAAGACCAGTATCCTCACTTGGTGTATCCCAACATATGCATAAAATAACAAGCCTGTGAAAATTTGGACTCAATTGGTATTGAAGTTGCAAGAAAATGATGAAAGAAAAAACACCCGTGCTGTACAATTTAGTGTGCTTACAGATAGGAATAACAGGCTTCTGGCCAGAAGTCTTTTATTATTTTAGTGAGTAATTACCTCTTTCTCAAAAACTACTTTACTTCAGAGGGAGTCGTTTATCACAATGTTTAATACTATCAACAGCTCTCCGTTGCTCGTTTTTATGCTAATATATATTTTTAGTAATTACCAAACGTGTACAGTGCCTTTAACAAGTATTTTTTGTAGCACATCTATGTGTGTAGTTTAAAAAGTAACTGCATGTAAATAACAATAACACTATATATGCGGATCAAGAGATTTTACGAAGGAAGCAACGGGTCCTACAATCAAAATACGCGCCGAAGGTCAAGTCGACTCTTCAAAATCAGTACGGCCTCGATTGTGTAAGAGTGTCACTTAGGGCTGTAAAATGCATGACAAAAATACCGCATTAATTTCTCAATATAAATTGTTGATTCGTTCAAACCGGTAATACTGTGGCCTACAGATCATCCTGCCATGTTGAACAATATACGCCCACGGACGTGTAAATGGTGTGATTTCTGGAGACGTGTACGAGGCGCGCGTGTTCGCCATACAGTCACTGTGAACCGATCGCACATGACTTGGTCCTGATCAAATCATACATGAAATTTGTTTCCCCAAGGGTGTTCCAATGTCAATAATGTATTAGTACGCCTGATTTACGGTTTAAAATTCGTAACAACAGCCATGTTATTTTCGCTTGTGTGGTTTTTATACTGACAGCAAGTTTAATTCCAGAGTCTCCGATAAGCAAGCAGGGAGAGTTTATTCACAATTATAACGGATTTTCGCGGTTTTTAATTATTGCACAGTTAAAATGAAAACTATGTAATAACAGGTGAGGTTTGAAGCTTTGTATGATGTGGATCATATAGGAAAATTATTAGTTAACTTGCGGGTACAACCATGTGTGTTTGTAAAACTCATCTAGTGAGAAGTGTCGGTTCTGAAAAGAACCGGGTGTGGTCTGGTCTCGCCAGTCAGAACCAATGTTTATTTGAGTTCATTTTCAGATTACAATGTTAGCTTTCACGCAGATTTAAAGTAAACATCATCTGAAAGAAAAACGAAATTAAAGTGGAATAAGTTGTATACGATATACGCATTCACTTGTTAAAATTTGTTTTTAAGAATTGTTGCAAACTGTAAATCGTCAGCTTTACCAAATACATGTAACATCATTATGCTTGCATTTTGACATGAACCCCACCCCCCAATATGTCCACTTATTTTCACTTTCGAAGTTCGCGGCAATCAAAAAATGCACCATTGTTATTCAAAAGATGCACTTAGCCAAGGATTCTTAATTTAAAAAAATTATATATATATATATACATTAACAATAAAATGCATGAAATATTAAAAATTTTATGAGCGAAATGAGTCGTTGACTGAACAGAAGCGAAGTAGAACCGATACCCATGCTTCTACCCCGGGGCTAATGCATGCATGCCCAACTCGATCATAATTGTATCATACACTCGTTCGTGGAGAGGTGGGTCAATTGGGGGTGGGGGGCGTGTAACGGTGGCCCAGAGTTCTGACATCTTAGCGTCCTGTGGTATAATTGGTCATCTGTGGCTCTCTGCGGACAGCATCAATTAGCCGATTTGCCGACGGACAATGCTAGCAGAGCTCCACCGCAATAATAACGGTTGGTCTTGAGAAAATTGTTAAATTTTGAAAGCCATTGGCCAACTGTTATGATTGCCCAAATAAAATAAAAAGAAATAGTATATACATTTAGTAACAGTAAAATTAGCAGGGGAGGTGGCATTAGCTTTCTATCCAAACCGGACCTTCGTCAGAGGCATTAACAAACACAGACACAAATACTTCCATGTATAGCAAAAAGAGGAGCAGAGGATTAAGGGAAAGTAAACAAATAAAAACATAAATTAAACATAAATAAAAACAAAAAATAGGCGTAGAACGTATTCAGAGAAAACCAAGTGTGTTTGCGACAAAAACTTAGATTCTAGTGCGAAACTCAAGTGGCCAATCTGCGTTTCTTAAGATGAATAAGAATCAAAAGTAATCAAAAAAAGGTGTAAACAAAAAGAGTTATTAACAATTAAGTGTTCTAATATATTTATTAATATGCCAATTTGTTGTTTGGAGGAAAATAAGTTTAAACGAGGTGATTAAACATACCTCGGTGTTTTTGTTGGAAGGGGAAACATTGAACAGTGTGAAAGAAAATACTTCAACTCTTCTTTTTTAACATACACATAACAACGATTAATTTATTTTCACAGACTTTGGTGACGACATGTTACGAAAATTTACAACTTTGTACTTGATCAACTGTTTAGAACAGTCAAATTCAAATGCAACAATGAATGATATTTATATAATTATATTTTAATATATTACATCAATTGACTTGTTTAATGTATGTACAATTTCAGGTTACACAACTGTTGGACTTGTTTTTAGTAAAATATTCAGTTGGATCGGGAATAAACCTATGCCTAGATCATTTTAATTATTGTTGGCAATTTACCTTTTGTTTTTGGAACCGTTCGACTTTTTAAAAATCCTATATAATTGTAGACCTTCAAACTAACCTGTGAAAATGAGGTAGCAAAGATGGTAGCGTTTTTGAGATACTGCCGAAATTCTGGAGTGGTTATGTCCACGCAGGAAGAACAATCCGTAATTGGAATACACCATCTACAGAAACGTTTCTAAAACTGAAGTTTGTTTGAATCGCTCTTTCTAAAACCATATTCTGTAGAAGGAAACTGTTTCTTAAAATGTTATACATTAACGTTTGAAAGGTTTCGGAAGATTAGCACAGAAACAAATAAAAAGTAGACTGGGGAATTGGAGGAACATTTATACGGGTAACAAATAATAAACTCGTAAAATTCTCTGAAATAAGTATACAAACTAAAACAAAATATTTGCATGGCAACATTTACTTCAGTTAAGTTTGTCAAAGGAATACCTGTCGTTTTACTAAAATAAACAAACGCAATTCAGAGTAGAATCACATCGTTTTGGGAAGATGCAAGATTCCCTTAAATAATCACAATAACGTGTGGTAAAAGTTTGCCGTAACTGAAGTTGGTCTGCATACGAAATTGTTTCAAAGAAACATTTCTGCGGGGAAAAAAACAAACAAACATTTTGCTATCGACTTATCGAATGACATAAACACCTTTGAATGGTCAGTGGAACTGAAGTCGGCTTACAGACTATAATAGTACAGGATTGGTCCTTGCAGAAAAATAAACAGTTTCATCAAAAAGCTCGCTGTTTAAAATAGCCAAGTATCAATCCACCAGATAAATGGATGCATTCGATTTGAGCAAATAGTATTTGAAGACATAACAAATCGGCATGGCAGGGCATACTTTTTGTAATTGTCAAAGACCAATACACTTGGTGTATCCCAACGTAAAATATCAAACCTGTGAAAAATAGGGCTCAATTGGTCATCGAAATTGCAAAAAATAATTAAAGAAAAACACAAAAAACACCCTTGTTGCATGTTATTTGCGTGATTTAAGATGCCGGAGAAAGCCTTTCCCAGTTTGGTGAAAATTATCATAACTTCAGAGGGAGTTGTTTCTATAAAGAGGTTGCTGTAATCAAAATAAGCCAAATGTGAACTTGACAAGTCATACCTTCTCGTATAAAAGTTTCCTGGCGTTTTGTTGGAAAATGGATTTTAAACTGATAATGTGAAAAGTTAGGATGATATGAATAAACTCTTCCAATGAGGTTATGGTTCCGCCCATTCAACAAGTTATTGTGTTTTGATTGAAATTGATTCAAATCGACACAAGCAAACGCTGTGTACTCTCTTTTAAGTTATATTCTTCAGTTTCAAGTTCGCTCATATCCATCTTTTCCGTTTTCAATAAATGATATGGAAATAGATTGATTCATTTTGCTTTTATGTAATAGTTGTCTTTCTCAGAAATTAGTCACATGTTTATATTTTGTTCTCAATATAACAAGGAACATGAACTACTTTATCGTT
>JAUELU010000041.1:1766186-1776815 GCA_032357145.1 Evasterias troschelii | reverse complement strand
GTTGAGTCGTTAACTACCGGTTCTTTTCAGAACCAACAAGTTACTCAAAAGAGATTTTACATGGTGTTACCGCAAACTTCTCTTAGTTATACTCCCACCATGCAAAGCTTCAAATCCTACTTAAAATAACATTGTTTCTCGAAAACTTGATGTAAAACGATTTTTTTTTTTTTAAATAGCAAATACCGATGTACGATGTTTGATTGAAAGTGTGTCCTTCTAGAAGCCAGAATGCCTCTCCGGCAAAATGGCCAATGGCTCAAGTTGTGTCAGACACCGATCAATTTGGATTAACATGTTTTATAACGTGATCTTTAAGTGTGTAACTGTCATCATTGAAAACCTTTTAAGTTTCCCAATATTGCCCAATGGCCTTAAGATTATCCGGTTTGTATTTCAGCGTGATCGTTGACTACTACAGCGGAACAAGTGCGCTCAGAGGCCCGGTTGAACAATCATCATACCGCTGACAGACATCACAAGGTCTTGGTAAATAATTTGTACAGCGAATTATAAGCCAGGTTGTCGAGCAGCTCTCATCGGTGACTGAGAGGACAGACAATAAGCCGCGGGCTGTATGCGGAAAATCAGTTCTTTTATCAGAACACCTGCTTTGTATTTTGTAGAGAGGCGAATATCTGTTTTACCTTTTCTTTTACAACTGCATGGAAACTAAAAATGTTTTAGGCTCAAACCTGGACTTTGTGGAGATCTTTCTGGTTGCTTGTTTTTGTTTGTCTGTTTGTTTCGTGTTTCCATTATTAACCATGTTTAATTAGTTTCACAAATTTTAATGGCAACTTCAAACTTAGAGATCAAAATATTAAGAAAAAAATTATTTGAAATTTGCTAAGTAAGAATCGAATGCCCACATTGAAGTCATGCACTCGTGGAGGTACCTCCATGTTTGGGTAGTTGGCGTCGATGCCCGGTGAATTAAATGGTCGGGACAATTGTTGTCTCGGCATATTGCCAGACATTTGTTGCTTAAAGGTGAAGTGTCCTTATGGTATAGTTAGCCCACAAGTTAATGACCATAGACACTCCAGATCACTGGGTAAAGAGCAATGGAGAGCTGTTGATAACATGTTTAGTAACGACTCCCTTGAAGTAATGTAATATTCAATCAATCAATCAGAAAACATTTATATTGCGCCGAAATCAACAACAATTGTTCAAAGGCACTCAAGACAGTTATTTGAAAAAAATTACAATACACTTGTTGAAAAGGATAACATTATATATAGAGAAGGGGTTAGTTTCCCCAAAAAATTTGAATCTGAGAAAGGCTTCAGGTATGAAGCATTTCGCTGGCATCTCAAAGCACACAATTCTATGAAACAAGAGTGTTTTTTCTGTTTTATTATTTCATGCAATTTCGATGACCAAATGAAGCCCAAATTTTCACAGGTTTGTTATTGTATGTTTTTGTTTTTTTCACTATTTTCTCGCAAAACCGAGGACTAGGGCCTAATGCAGGAGCCTAAATTCCAGAGGTTTGCTATTATGAGCATATGTTGGAATGGTAAATGAGGATACTGGTCTTTGACAATTACAAAAAGAATACACTCCCTTCTGTGTTATATGTCAATATTTATTGTGTTTCTTTAAAAAAAAATTATCCAAATCTTTAGAGAATATTGACAATTTCGTCAGACGACAACCAAATTTCACACCCCAGATACATCCTATCATGCTCCAGCACTCTGGAATTCACGTACACCTGTTTTCAGCACGTGACCTTTGACATTAAAAGTTGCAACCTATCCCCACTTCAATGCCTCGGTATAGTAGTCGTCAAATCTAGCATTGTTACGAGAAAATTCTTTTCTATTACACTGGCAACACTCGGGTAGATATTTGGGGCCGAATTTGCGGGTGAAGTTGCGGGTTTTGTTCATCGAACTATTACCCCTAAACGTACAGTGATTCTTTAGAACTATATATAATACGAATGGCGCCATGTTTATGCAATAGACTGTTACAGCATGGCTTCGAAATGAACGCACTCGACCATCGGTGCATGTACATTTTTTAAATTCTTACTCGCGCTGAAATCTATAAAATAAAATAACAACAACACATTGACACAACATGACTGACTTATCATTACCGGTAGTACTGGGTGGTTTCTAATTGTGGGAATTATCTGTCACCTTAGAGCAAAAACTGCAAAGATAACCACGACAAATTGTTGTCCAATTCGTATACGAATGAGTTTACTCGGGTGAATTTACATCATAATAATTAGGGGAAAAACTTGTATAGACAATAGCTAAACTTGATCTATCAGTAACTTACTTTACACAATTATATAAATTGGTGTCAAATATTTACAACACAGTTATTTTGTTGTGACAAATTTATTTAATTTATAGCATTACTTCACAAAAGTAAAAACCGCAAAAATTATGTTTTAAGTTACTCGAACGTCACAGCTGCAACATAATAACGGTCCATGTTTTTTGTTTTTGACGATCACTCATCTAATAATTCATATAATGTTTGAAAGACATGAAACTGATGAACTACATTATATCACTAAAAAGGGTGGTGAAATAGAAAAAATACGCACGATGGGATTCGATAACAAGTATTATACTTAAACCAGAAAATTGTTTTTAAAAACGATATCCTGAGAAGATAAGCTTAGCTCTCGATTTAGCTTAAGCTACCACTCTTAATGGCAAAGTATACCTTTGGGTTTGGAACCGTTTGATTATTTTAATCCTATAAAAGTAGATATATACAACAAAACTAAGCTGTGAAAATTGTTATTCAAAAGTGCTAGCATTTTTGAGATATCACCGGAAAACTGGAGCGGTTGTATCCAAGCAGGAAGAATAATCTGTACTTGGAATAAACAATCTGAGAAATATTTCATGCATCAACTGTTTTTCAGGTTGAAATTGTTTGAATCATTTTCTTTAAAACCACAATCATTGGAAAGGAATCGTTTCTCAAAATGTTATACATATTTAACAGCTGCAGTGCTTCTACCAAGTAAGATTTTATGGTTATTAATTTTGTTGGAATAATTACCAAAGGTATACCCTGCCTTTAAGCCTAACTTGTCTAAATATCCCCAGGATTTATATACCCCAAACCACTAAAAAGCTGATTAAATGTTCACTACCTCCGTCGCCCTTTAAATATTGTTTTCCGTTCTTCCTTCGAGAAATGTTTACAGTTTTGGGGAAGATTTTCAAGTAAACGATCAAATCGGAGACAACCCCATCAGTTGCAATACACACAGCATGGCGACAACTCTAGCCATGATAACAATTACAGTAAAGTAACCTTTTGAAAGGTATACAAGATTAGTAATGGTAACAAAACTATATCGTTTTTGTTGTTTTTTGTTTTAGTCTGAAAGCTTTATGATTAGGAAGTTCATACTAGAACGAATGTTTCTGTAAAACATCCCCTCTGAAATGAAATCACATTCGGTAAACTGTATCTGAAAACCTTTAACAAAATGCAATAGCTGATTTCGGTTGTCACAACCAAAATTAAGGACAATGTGATAACATAGTCAAACTATGCATGGTTTTTCACTATGTTCTCTTGACACAACGGATTAAGCCCAAACTTTCACAGGCTTGTTAGTTCATGAGTGTGGTTGATCTCACAAAACATCAGCAATATCTGCGTCTATTTTGTTAGCTCTACCAATCCTATATTATAACACATTTTAAGTAAAGGGCGTGGCAACTGTCGGTAATCCCCATCCCTTACGTTAAAAACAATACATATTTTGGTCCACAATTAGCTTCCACCACCCTAGTTCAACACAAAGCAATGAACCGTGTCAAATGTTTTGCATACTTCTGACAGATACAAGAATGACCATTCGTACAATAATCATCTTTAGTTCAATTATACTTTCAAGACAGACGTCACCAGGAATGTTTGTTTTCGTTAATTCAAACATCAATGTACCCAGTTGAAATTTGAACACTTAAATAGCTTGGGTCATTAGGAACTTTATTTCAAATGAACATAATTATTTTTATTTTTTTCAGACCAGTCACACCGAGTGACTGTGTCCATCTGACATGCGCAAAACTCACAGAGATGCTAGAATATTGTCAAAGGCATCTTGTGGATTAGTATGCAAATTTAATGACGTAGAAGTAAGAATACGGTTTCATTCAAACCATCAGTACTTTGTTTGGTGTTCTCCCAAGATTAAATTAGTAACATTTCCTGAAAAGAATTTTTGATGTATCTTTCCCTCTTGAAGAAGTTAAAAACTGTTACCGTAGAAACCCTTTTTCCATAGTTCCATTTGAACCGTTTTAGTAAAAAAAGACAATCCAAAAAACAGTTTAATTAACGATAACAAATGTTGCAAATCAGTCCTTGACAAAAATGTTATGGAATGAATTGGCCTTCCCCAAAATGATTGACAAGAGATTTCGTTTCTCGACAATACTGCAACCCAATCCAATTATCCACTCTCTCATTTTATGAATGACATTAAACCAATTAGCTGTGGCCCGATTTCAAAATTGTAATAAAAAAAAATAAAAAAATTCAAACCTTTTACGAAACATTGAATAAATAACATTTCCTTGTGTTTTTTACCCTTTAATTGTATTTTCAATAAACGTAATTGAATTTAAATGTTTAATATGCAAATGGTTAATTATGCAGTACGGATGTAGTGAACTGCCTATGTGTGAGCAGGTCGTAATATTTTGTTATATTTCATTGTTTTCGTGACAATACTATAGCGATGAGCAGACACTTTGGTAATTAATTATGGCTGACGGCACTTTTACCATTAACAAATAAATCTATTGACCCATTTCTGTGTGATCTTTCAACGGTTGGTGATGATGTTTATACAAGCGATGTGTATGAAATGATCGTCGTTGTTCATAATACAATATTACTCCATCATTTTGAATGATTTTTCCCCCTCTGTGAGTGATATGTATTAGTGTCACCGGAAAGATCGTGGTGGTCACCAGGCCAACAAACATCGTTCTCCTCTCACGGAGAAGACACTTCTCCGTTGAATGTGAATATCTAACACAAAATAACAGTTTTTGAGTGAGATTTCATAACTTGGGCGCTCAAATATTGCACAAAAACGCAACCAATTCAAATTAGTTTTTGTAACAATTCGGGCAAATAGTGCACAATATAAGAACTGAGTTGTATAATATAGAGAATGACAAGTCCAACAGTCACTAATAAATAATGATAAAAACAGATGTATAACATGAGGCGAAATATTCACAGCGAATCTACAAAACAAATGCTCTCCCGTCTTCCGGCCTTCTTTCCTCGTTCCCAGCGGAACAAACACCCGACATAAATGTTCCGTTGTCTCTTCAGAATTGTTCCTCCGCTTCATTTTCCAGTATTTGGAAGTTTACCTCGAGTTTCGTGTTGGTCAACTAGCGTGACTTCACTTCAGCTTAGGTCGAGTTGGTACTTAGTCCGAACAGAAGGCAATGACGATTGTAGTCAACGCATCGACTGGTGGTCGGCTGCCGCAGCTGCTGCTGCAGCTGCGGCTGCCTCCTGGCTCATTAACTGGGAGATACTCTTGACATTATGCTCTTTCTTCCATTTCATCCGCCTGTTCTGGAACCAGATTTTGATCTGGCGTTCGGTAAGACCGAGCGCATGCGCGATCTCAATGCGACGCCGTCTTGTGAGGTAACGGTTGAAATGGAATTCCTTCTCCAGCTCGAGGGTCTGGTACCGCGTGTACGCTGTGCGTGATCGTTTACTGGGCTCAAGTCCATTCGTCTGGTTACCTGGAAAAAACCATAATACAATCAAAATGAGTTTAACTCATAATAAGTACAAGTAGATTGTTAACGACCAATCCATCCAGTGTTCTTCAACAAGCACCTCAAAATGACCTCCAATACAAACAGTTAATCAGAATCCTAGGTACGCCGGTCGTACTTAACGGCATGGTCACAAAGTTAGACTTGGAATTGTTGAATGCCAAGTACAAAACTAATCAGAACGTTCACTCAAAATGGCTTATATACTTCCAGAATACTAACGATACACCCCACCCCCACCCCACTGTAAAAAGGGGGAAACCAGGATAGAGTGCAGCAATAAAAACGAACATTCAGCAAATTCATTGCAAAGATTAGCAGGTATGACGTCATGGATGGTGTGGGTGGTTAGGAGCGCTTATGGATGCAAAGAAGTACCATCAAAACGGTACTCGAGTAGTACTCGAGTACGAGTACCAACTGCGAGTATTGCAACCCTGTGCTTGAGACGAAATACTATATTCACAATTGTTTTGTAAAATAAATAAGCCCCCAACAGGCTAAATAGCACAACAAGCAGTTAATGAGGTTCATTTCGTATACTAAGTGAATGTTTAGTCTTTCTAATAATTCTTCCTTAATTTGCATTAAACAAAAAAGTCAACTTTTAATTTTGGCATTTGATTGTCAGAAAGTCTAACCGTGTGATAGGCTATCTGTGAACAGTTCTTTACTTGATGCTACAATGACAGTTAATATCACTCATCATTTTACATAAATGGGGCGATACGTGTTAATTTTGCATAGCCTGTTATACGCAGTAGTTGGAACCAATTCCCTGATAACGTCAGAATCCTGACAATTTTTTTTTTTTTCTGTATTCTTTTTTTTTCACCACGTATCTTTGGCGGATGATTTGTAACTTTCTCAAATCTAGCCTATAATATTCAAATAGCTATTTCAAGTTTCAATCTAAATGTGTTGGGTCAAATATCGGACCTAGCATCTTAAGCAGAAAATTGTGGGTCAAACAAAAACTGAATTGTATAAAGTATTTCCCGTAGTATTGCTTTCTGCTTTAAATAATGACTTGACAATTGTCAGCATTTACTCGGAATTTCAACGGACATGACGTGGGTTCATTTTCTCCGAGGAGTGCCAAAACTGACACTGCAAACTCCTCAAGGAGTTTCCCGAGAACAGCGGGTCTGGCCCCGGTGAGCTCCACAAACCCCCCGCATACCGTCCCCGTCTGTAGAACAAATGGGCCAAGTCAGACACAGGAAACCAAAGTTGAGAAAATAGGAAATCATAAGATCCGGTTTCAAGACGGTACCTTTAAGACTTGACAACATCACGGTTGGGAGGGGGAGAGGTTGTCAGATTTAATCAGCAATGGGTACTGTCCAATCAATTAATTGTCTTACAGTAATTCTTGAAAAACTTTCTAGTCATGCGTATCGGTATTGAACCAAGCATGGAAGTCACTTGTCTGTGGAGTTGAGTTGTATAATGTTTCTTTCGTCCAGTAAAATGTGGAAAGCATCTTTTAGTCATTTTGTTTACAGAGTATACCGTTTCAAAATCCTTTTTATTTAGTAACGTGTCTAAATATATTGGCCAGATTATCGTGATCAATGTTTTAAAAAAATCCCTTTGTCACTGCAATTATTGAACATCGTTCTCAGGATAAATGGACAACTCTTTAAACTGAAACTTATCAATATTGTCCAGACGGTTCTAAAAAAAAACATTATCCACATTCAACGCATGCAAAAAAACGTTATACTAAATCGCAAATCCATTTTTATTTCTCCCCGTCTCTATAACTACATTATTTTTGATGCAGATATGTTAACTGTAAACTTTTCTTTTCCGTATATCGTACTTAATACAAATTACACTTCATACTCATGATGGAGCACATTGTAATCAAAAGGCATTGGACTCTTGGTGGGGGAAAAATCCAAACAAAAACAAACAGATTACCGTTTGATAAAGAAACTTATTCACGAGTAATAATGCGTGAAAACTTCACTTCAACAGTTTGTCATCGCAATATGGACAGGGTAATACATTGAATTGTGGGTCCTAATTATTCCACTTGTCCACTTCATTAGTTCGGATCGCCGGTCATTATAAACGGTCGAATATGGATGTCTATAGTTTTGTATTTATCTAGAAAAAATATAATTCAGTGATTCACTTTCAATAATTGCCCATTACTTTTATCACACCTAGTAAAATGTCAGAATTAATTAGATAGTTTGTTATTCATTTGTTTAATTACTTCCTATATTGATATATCCATTACGTGAAAAAACAATTTATCAACACTAATGACTATCATATTTAAACTTTCACTTTGTGTGTCAAGGCTCGATGGCTGAACAATTAAAATTATGTGTACTGCACTTCTTTAACTGCATTTGGTGTTTAATCGAGAGAGAAAAGACAGGTAAGATAATCAAATATTGTTTAGAAAATGAGAAAAACTCTGATACTAACAAGCAAACACACACACACACACACGCAGCCGTACGGATCCGGTTTGTGTGGTACTGCTATTGTTGTTCTATTATTCCCTTTTCTGAAGAATTCCCTTGTGGGGCCCAATTGTTCCTATTGAAATTACCTTGTGGGGTCCATTGTTCCATTGTTGTCAGGACCCCACAAATGCCCCTGGGTGTGTCCACACCCACACGCACACAATCAACCTTGATCGAACAATCATAACCCATATAAAAAAAAAAAAAAAAAAAAAAAAAATTAACTTAAAAACATTTCGAAGAAATATCTATAAATATTGCCCTCGCGTTTTACCTTACAATTTTCGTCATATTTCAACTAAAGATTATTGTTTAATGAGTTGGAATAAACGGGGGTGACGTATTTTCTTTCTAACCGTTGTTGTACTCTCCATGAGCTCAGAATTATCCCTCTCCCGCGTTAAATTAATCCATTGACGTCTTCGATTGAACTTGTATATTTATCTAATTTGTAACCGGTGAAGTACAGCCGGACTGTGACTTGGAGATGAGACTACACCGCTCTAACGGGAAGTGATTGCTTGTTGATAATGTTTACCAAATCTGTCCCACGAAAACAAGGTTTATATTTTACACAAATTATTTTGTGTGAGTGTGTGCTGTGGATTTTGGAAATCACGCTGAGGACACAGTACGTCACCGAAGTGGTTGAGACAAAATGAGGCAACTATCCCCTGAAAATTGAGAGCTTTATAAAAAATGTAAAATAATTAATAAAAAGTACACTAGCAAGCAATTAAAGGCTTGGTACAATTTTTTTTTTTTTTTTTTTTACAAACTTACCTATGAAAATTACATTTCAAAAGGTAGTGGCGTTTTTGAGAATTATTGTTGGAATCTTGGAGCGGTTATGTCCACGGTGGACAAATAATCTGTAATTGGAATAGGCCTCCTAAATCTGAGAAACGGTTCATGCAGAAAGGTTTCAATAGATTGAAATGTTTTTCAATCCTACTCTCAAAAATCGCATTCCGTTTCTCAAAATGCTATACATTATCAACAGCTGCAGTGCTTCTTACCAAGTAAGTGTTCATGGTCGTTTATTTTTTGAGTAATTATCAAAAGTATACCCTCCATTTAAATAAGTTTCGTCCCAGATCATCGTCTATGCTCCACAACTTTCACGGCCTTTCAATGAAAAATGAGAAAGCCTTTGTGTATAATATGTAAAACTTTTTAAAAAATTTGAAAAAACGTCTCTTTTATGAGTGTAATAGTTTTAATGCCAATCTTAATTCTAATTGTAATGTTTAACTCCAGACTTTTCATTCTGTTACTTTTCATGTAATTCTGCTGCTGACGGCACTTTGAATAGTTTTTAATAAACCATTGAAACAATAAAATAAATAAAAAATAAACACATACAACACTACTTTAATTAGTGAGATATTACTTGGTATTTTAAAGTTGTCGCCGTGGTTTATTTGTCTATGAGTAACCACACTGTAATGCCACCCAATAAATAATAATAATTCATATTTTATATAGCGCCTTACATGAAATCTCAAAGCGCTGTACAGAACATAAGTAACAATCCACAATCACAAACCAATCATCGTTATACAGATAACATTGCAAAAACACCATAATAGTGTAAAGACAACACTTTACAAATAAAGTGATCCAGTTTTAATGAAAACAGTGACAAAGTTGTACGGTTTGTAAACGATTGTGTACACCCCGGTCGGGGGCTTAATTTGGTTGCAGTATTAAATCAAAAAGTCATTTGGAGGGTCTTCAAACTCTATGTTATCAACTTTGACAATATTTCAGACACGGATATTTATCTGTGATTGGTTTAGGTAAGGGTTTTATAATCAGTGAGCTTTCAGATTGAATGTAATCGGTTCATGTTTCGAGCATTGCCAGCAATGTTCTTTGTCTTGAACATAAGTTACAATAAAGCCATTATTGTGATATACTCATTTGAATCATTCAAAAACAAAAAGTAGCGACAAATAAGTTGAGAACGGTATTCAAATTTTGAGATATTTACAAATTGGCAAAATTTAAAGATGATTGGAGCTGTTACGTTCTCTGTTATTTACCCTTACCTGTCGTCGTCGGTACTGCTACAGCACCGACGACGACAGTAACAACATTTGATAAAAAAACGAACACACCATGGTTATTTTTATTGTGACGTCACACTTTTCTTACCAATTAAGATAACTACAAAGTTAACATTAATCTTAACTCTTTGTTAAAGGGAGTTTATACTTTTGGTAAATTTCAAAGACCAGTATCCTTACTTGGTGTATCCCAACATAAACATAAAACAACAAACCTGTGAAAGTTTAAGCTCAATCGGTCATTGCAATCACCAG
>JAUELU010000041.1:1754801-1765396 GCA_032357145.1 Evasterias troschelii | reverse complement strand
TTTAACCATGTAAGTTTAATGTAAATCTGTGAGTTTTTCTATTTTGTGTTTTACCAGAAGTATAGAGACCCTTTAAATCGGCCCCAGCTCGTGACGTTTCATAATGTCGGTTTGGAGAGGGTTCCTTCCTCGACCACCGGTTTAGATTAAAATTAGTTCTAAGTTCGTGTACATTCTACCGCACACAACCACCCTGATAAGATCAACTCGATCAGGATGTAAAAGTGCATCGTAATTGTCACCTTGCCTCTGATCGCCTCGACTTGGCTGTCCTGACTAGCGAGTTTGTTTATTAATCAACATAGGCCTAAACCCATTTGAATCTCAAGATGTGACCCCATCTTATTTCTGCATCGTCAGATCGAGAAAGTGCATCCAAGGTATAAGAGTAAAGGAAAGCATCAAGTCGCCGTTGAAACAACCGAGGTGTCATATAAATAAACACAGCTCTTACTAAATTAACATTGCGTGTTTCATGCTGAGTGAGCAGTAACTAAAACAAAAAGGAGAATTGGCCATGGAATTAGAAAGTCTTGCAAACTGTGCCCTTTGGTACAAATGTATTTATCCCTTTTCTCTCTCTCTTTGTTTCTCTCTCCCTGTTACATTTCCCAACAGTTGTTTTTGTAGCATAAATAAACAAAATAGAACCAACGACATTGACTATGATGTAGGCCACCAAATGAGTTTTTGCTTTTAATGAAATTGTTGTTTTTTATTTTTATTTTTATTTTTTATTCTATAGTAGGCCTAACATGCACGTTTTAAATTCTGATTGTATATGATCATAGACCTGTAAGAATTTTGAGCATTTTTTTTCCCGGTATGGTATAGCCTATTGTTAAATGCTTGTTGAAATAAGATTATCTGAATTTGCCGAATTCGCTTTGTATTTTTTTGTTTAACGAGAGACACAGAATGAATGGGATGCATAAATCAATTCGGTGCATCAACAAACACACCAACACCCCTACAAACAAACTACCCAACAAACAAACTATATTTATATTTTTTTCGATGTTGTCAAAACCAATTAGCGCAAACTTTCATTGGGTGCGTTCAACTCCTTTTATAACACATAATAAAGATAACACGTAATACAGATTGACAAATTATTATGAGTGTATGTGTGTGTGAATTATTCGAAATACAGAAGTACATGATGAAAGTGGGGACAAAATGATCATGCTCTGAATGCTCGCCGATACATCATTTTTGACATGGCCTTTTGTTGAATGCATTTCTACAATCGTGGTGATTACCATGCATCAACCATCACTGAAATTACAAACTACAATGGCATTGTATAAATAATTATGATTCCGTTCATGAACCTTTCCAGCTATCAACTTGGATGGACTGTTTCTGTGGGATTGAAGAGCCAGCACAGAAGCGACGGTCTCACCGTTCAGTTTAGTGCTAATTGTCTCCGTCGACACACGTGTTCAATAATCATACACAAGGTTCACAGCAATTCTATGGAGGTATGGTAAACACCACTAGCGGACCAATTCATCAAAATTATTTGGATCCTGTATCAATTTTGACCACCTATACGTACATTTTCTTTTGACCGAACCAGTTTGAGATGAAACAATAGTTAATTAATTAAATGATTGATTGCACCATAAACATAAATATCTTTAAAGACGCATAGCCCATATTAAAATACACAAAGACCAGTATTGTCACTCGGTGTATCCCAACATATGCATAAAATAACAAACCTGTGAACATTTGTGCTGAATCGGTCATCGAAGTTGCAAACAAATAAAGAAAGAAAAAACACCCTTGTTTTTTAAAAAAGGCTTCATGCATGAAGTATTTTATTATTTTAGTGAGAAGTTTCCTCTTTCTCAAAAACTACGTTACTTCAGAGTGAGTGGTTTCTCACAATGTTTTATACTATCAACAGCTCTCCGTTGCTGGTTACCAAGTACGTTTTTATGCTAATGTACATTTTGAGTAATTACCAAACGTGTTCAGTGCCTCAAAGAACATATTATTAAATATAATAATCACAAATTATAAGGTAAAAGCATATCGTTAGGGATGGAAATTATGTTAAATTTAAGATTTATTTAGTTAATGTGTGCAGCTGAGTTTGTACATCTGTCCAAAGATAGACCTAATGTAATTAGGCGTCATCTACTGTATTTTACAAAAAGCTGTTTACAGTGCGTGTCATATATTGTTTCACAAACTGGCTTACGTGACTATTTCCATTATTAACATCTCATCTGTATGTTGCTCAATTTGGGAAGAGCAGTTATATTAATCCTTCCTTGTATTGTATTCTATTCTCTGTTAAGCCTAATGTAAATCTCAAATATTCTAGTAACCTTGATTTTCCCTCCATTATAGTTTTACTTCTCTAAGTAACTATATTTTCAGCCTTATTTATACCGTCGTAAACGAAATGATTGTGTTAGGTCAATAAAAAGAAAATGAAGTAATGAAAAAGTCAAACCGTCTTAAGCTCACGCATTGGTTGTGGAGGTCGACTTTCATTCCCTTAGATGGCTGAAAATGTGTGTGCAGATTTCAGACAAATCTCCATCGTTTCACTGCTCATGTGAAGTAGTTCTTTGATAGTTATAGGTCTTGAGTTTTGAAACACAGACAAGTCCAGATAATGTTTCGTGTGAAAGTTTAAGTAGAAAATGTCAGTACAATGCATTACCTATACGAGATATGTGCAAGTAAGGTAATGAAGCGTATTATCAGTGTGAATTGGTCTTAGTTTGTGATGTATACTATAAGTACATACGTCACTTCAATTAGTAAAAATAACTCAGTAAGTAAAGTACCAGTAAATTTTCAGTAACAAACAAACTACTTTGAATAAAAAATATAGTAGTAAACGTTTGGATACAGCCATGTATACAACTCTTTCGGGAGAAGCGTTGGTTCTGAGAAGAACCAAGTTTTGCATTAATTTAAAACTTGGCTTTGTTCGCTTTGGGTTTTATGTTTCTTTAACTTCTATAGTAACATGTCACGTTTGTGAGAAATTTAATTACGAACAGTGCCTTGCCGGTCAGCTCGTGTAGGTTACAGTTACTAGTCCTGGAGCTCTATCAACGTAAACTGTGTGGGTTCTAGACGAAATATGCCGATGGTGTGAGATGATATCAACATAAAAGAAGTCAGTATTGTTTTATAACAGCAGGTTGAAAGAAAGAGTCAGTCACTATATTGCCAAGATAAAGTGACCCTCACCCCTCCATTACCGCATTGTTGTGCATAAAGTGGCTAAATTGATTCTAAAAAGTATTATTAATAAACAGATCTTTGTACCCGATAAGTATTCTTGTGATAAAACAAATACTGTTATAAAATTTATCCTTATTATAAATCAATTTCGTTCTATAATTCCAAGTAAAAACACAAATTTCACTTCAGATTTAGGGAGGTTCAATTAGATGAACTCGGTGAAGAACATTGTCCAAACACCATACACACAAATGTTTACCAAGCTCTGCACGTCTCTTGAGACCGCTCATGTAATAGGGTAAGTAACAAGCCATTACACACGATCGCTTTGCTGATGCAATGCGTGTATAGTGTACTCGTGTGTGATGTGTAGTCGTAAACGCCAGCGGGGCCTGCGTTTCTCTTTACCCGTACACGACCCGGTGACCTCGAGCCGGCAGTCCGCTAAGACGTTTGCACCCACACCGCTTATTGTACACATGGATTTCAACATCATGCTCAGGTATTGCTGTCCAGTTTTAACGAAGTTGGTAATAAAACGGAAGATTATGTGTCATTTATTACTTTGGATGGGTCAATGGGTATGTATATTCAAGACTTAATGAAATATTGATGTAAACATTGTCCCATTTCATGATGAAATGAAGTCTGAATTTCTCAAATAAATGCGAGAGGATACTCTTAGACGTAGGCCTGAATGTATCCGTGTTATCCACTGGGGCATTGGGAATAATATACTAAAATACAGCAGAGGTCTTGGATTTCATTGTCTTGATTTAGTAGTGTCATAAAAACACTTCTTGCCTCAATTTGGGGATTATTAAATCCATAGTTTACAACAACAATCAATGAATGTTATCAATATTCCTTACATAATGTGTCACGAACAAGTCATAATACTCTAAGTTGTTGTGTAAGTTTCGATATAATTATTTTTACAGTATTCTAATTGAAATCAGCACTTGCACATCAAAACGTAATTTTAAGGATTAACACGAAACCAAACGTTTACAATTACAACCAATATTAACGAACCCCCCCCCCCCCCACAACAACACGAATAAAACAATTAATAAAAAAAACATTCAAAAAAATAAACAACAGAAACAACAAAACGATTTTAATATTCACAAATAGTTGAGACAGCAAAGTCTATATTTTACACCCTGCTTTTCGTTATGTGCCGAGATTCAGAATACAAATTCTAACACGTACATAAAAGGGAATTACGGGCAACCATGCGAGTCTAAAGTCCCACTCATTACACATGGTAATCGCGGTGGATAGCCGTGTTAGTCTGGTATTTACACGGGGGAAAATAAAATGTAGCACTTTTATGACCTTTTCTTTGTTCAACCCAAAATCATTTACATTTTACGTCGTCAGTCAGTTTCCCCTGTGGTTTGTTATTTGACTTGTATGACTAATTGGAAATAGATAAATATCTGTAGTCGGACATATCGCAGTCTCGACGTGTGTAACTGTTAAATAAAACTGAAACGGGTGCTCACATCAGATTGAAAAGATTACAATCCAAGGATTGTTCCCAAAACATGTCTGGCATATTTTGAAATTGAGATAATCACAATATCTGAATTCAGAATAATAGGAAAGTATATTTACAATGATATCAAACACTAAACAATTTTAACGAAACATGTGATTTACGCGACCTTCTACTTCGTGGGGCGATATCAGTCAATATTGACTACAATCCTGATTGAGAGAGTCGCTTTAGACAGAAACTTGAACGTGAAAGTGATGTGCTTCTAGAATGGAAATGTTTGTACGCCCCAACCTCGGAGAAACAAGACTTTCTACGCAGTTTGACAATACACAGATGTGCAATGGTCAGACCATATAGAAAGACAATGGGGGAAATGTGAATGTTCATTAAAACACTACATAACAGAACTGTTTAAATTAAAGGCGGGAATGTAAAAAATATATGAATTATGGATAAAATAAATGGTTTCAAGTTCTCCACTGTATAATTGTCGAGTCCATAATGTTCTAGTGAACTATAAATTTGTTCTGCCCGGGGCGAGATTAGGAAGGAGGGTTTAGAAAGTCCAATTGTTCAAGCGGTGCAGAAGGAACTATGGGCTGCCATATGACGCAAATTAAGACTGAAATTAATGTATGTATTCTGACAACTGAAATACAAACAGTATCCTGGATTTCAGGTGAAACTGAGCATAATATGCAGAAATTAGATAAAACTATTGACTTGAATACTGGTAAATAAATGGGGAAAACAATTACAATAGTGCGCATCTTGTATCCATAAAAACATCAGTTTTGTGGTCGGCTGATGCTTTTGAGGAGCAGACGGAGTAACCCCAACTTGCTGACCATTTCCGGTATAAAGATGGTGCAAAGTGGCTATACAACTTTACTTTTTGGATGTAGGACGACTTAAAGCAGAGTCATGTACACATGTCGTCTCTAGCATGCTGAGTTCAGGAGTTATATAAGTAAAACCTAACCCAGAAATAAATGACAAATATCAGCCGTTTTTCACAGTATACTTTGTGCAAAGGTAAATCGACAATTTATAATAAATTCAGATTTTCAAATCCGCTGTCCCCAGTAAAACGCCATATGGAGCAAACTCAAGTGCAGTGAATCTCAATTACAATAACAATAAAATAATGACAATAACAATAACCATCATCATCATAATATGTAGTTTTATATTAAGATTAGTTGTATGTTTACAATAAAGCTGTTGTTCTGCTTGGCTTACTGCACCGGCTAAACGGCTACATTGAAGCCTATCTACGACCCAAAGTTCTTTGACCAAAGAAAAACAGGTGATTTCTCAAAAACCTTTGTCTTTTATTAGTACCAGATTGATGCATTTTCACCGGACAGTGTTGAAAATCCTGTTGCCCCTTTTGGTTAACAAAAAGATTACTTGCGTTCAGTTCACATGGAGAAAGTTCAAACACTGATGTCGCGAATAAACCGAAGTCACAGCCAAATTATGCTGTCAATTGTTTGGTCTGGGTTTTATGTTATATAAAACAACAACAACAAATCTTCTCTCATTTCATTTGAATTTGCACAAATTGTTTGTTTCTTTGATTGTTTCATTTGTCTTTCTTTGTCATTTTGAGATCACCCCTCCAGCACATGACTGTCCATTTGGGTCGGTACCTAGATATTTAACTTGATTATGTTATTCCATTTTATTTTATTTCATTCTATTTTTGTATTCCTTTTTCTTTTTTTACTTATTTGTGTTTGCGTTGTTTTTGGTTTTTGTGGTTTTATTTTTAAAGATTTAACAATTAAACCTAAACATGTTCTATACATAATTTGTTTATATTGGAATTGTTCATAACAATTACACTTCAAGATCCAAATCGATGGCCCTGGTTTTGGGCACGGTAAATCTTCTAACAAGTGAGTGCACTTTGAGAAATGCTTTCATTTGCCACGGTATTGTTAGCTCTTTGGCAAGCTACATTGAAAGCACTGTCACCTGTCAAAGGTACATGCAGGTGCACTGTGTGTTGTTTATTGACTTGGTATAATTGCCATGCCTCTGATTAACGGGCGAAATAATACACATCTAAGGTTTTTTTTGTTTTTTGTCTTTCTTTCTACAATGTGTATTCTAACAATTCGGTTGATATGTAGACATCAATTTTATGAAAGGGAAAGGTTCGCTTGAAAAGAATTGCGTAGTTTTTTTCGAAAACATGAACAATGGTCAACATAGCGAGCCCTAATGGTCAAATCATAGCATCGGGTACTTTGTTTGGATATTTAAATGTATTTAGTTTTTAATTGATTTAAACATAATTTAATATATTAATTAATTTTGTTCCAAAACATCGCTAAATGCTATCCAGAATATGCAAGACAACTGCTGTTGTTGCCTAACTCGTGTATACATATTTGGATTTCCCAAACAAGTGGGCGCCAAGTTTAAAGGTACCGCATTGCTTTTTAGTTTTTTTTAATAGTTTTTTGGGGGTTAGTTTTTTCCCTGTTTGTACAGCACGAATTGCGGTAATCTTGCTTCTAGGTGTAAATTGATGCACTCAACCTTTTGGGAATGAACACCAGTGTCGAGGTTTGATTGTAAATGCTCAACCATTGTATCGGGACTTTGTAAAGCAAAAATAAATCTTTACTAATTTGACAAAGTTATTGAACTAATAAACATTATTCTGTGAGAAAAATAGAGAAACAATATTTTAAAAAGACTATTATCAGGTGGACGCTGTATTTCTAGCTTTCCAAACTGTGTGATGAAGGAACTCTTTCCGCTATCACAAGACAAAAACCAGCCCAAACCAATGTGTTATTAACTGAGCTGCTCCGTTGTCTTTAAAACCTTGCCGTGACAAAAAATATATAGTCATGCTTGACTGGTTTGCATCAAGCGCCCCCGGTTACCGCACACGTGTTACTTGCAACAATATTAAAATCAGACAACAGTAAACATTGAAATAATATTTAACGGATGAGGTTATACTGATGCTAATCAATCAATGAGTTTAGCCAAAAGTGCAGTTATTTATTTGCCTGCAATAAAGGATTATATACATAATAGTTGTGCTTTAGAGGATTTAGTTGAAAATTAAAAACAAACAGGTTAAATTTGGTGTGTGGGAATTGTCTTTACTTTTCAACAGTGATTGGTACATTTTTTTCTCTCACTCTTTTAGGGTCGAAACGTCAGGCCTTTTACTATTGTTTGCATTTATACCATAAGTCATTTTGGTTGGTAAGAATTTTTCAACAGCTAATTATTATTTTATTTTTTTAGTGGGGGTAACATTTCTTCGTTAGTTTTTTTAAGGGGCTAAAACAAACAATCGCCAATATATGTTAAAACAATTTTAAATATAAGAAATATATGTGGTTGAATAAATATGAGAAATACATATGGTTGAATTTAACTACAGGATTGTACACTGTGGCGTAGGTATACCATATAAACGATTTGTCAAAGTAGACAAGTTGATTCAATATTTCTTGTCGACCTTCTATTAACCTTGGTGGAAACAAAACAAAAACGAAAAATGATAGATAAACGTAAAAAGATGCAATGAGTAAACCCCACAATAAAAAGAAACAACCATTTTGTGCTTAAATTTATGATGTTATAATAAAATGGATTTGATTAAGTTCTGCTTTGCGTGAGACGAGGTTAAAACAAATGTTCAAAACGAAGGAGGAAATGAGTTGAAGGAAATTAACAATGTTTTTAACGCAAGGTAAAACTTTACGATGGTTGGTTTTAAAGCAATGAAACAGACAGTGAGGGATGTGGACAATCAACAGTACTTGGCGATCGGCCATCAACCATGTACAAGATCTCTACCAAATTGGCTTGCAACTAATCATGTTGGATAATTTGTTATGAGGTAAATGCAAAGATTTAAAAGTTGAAAGATGGTAAGACTTACCGGCTGTGTTGGAATGGATACGTCTCATCCACGGGTAAATCTGCTCAGGTTGTCGGGCTGTCTGTGCACCCTTCATCGCTGACTTGACACAATCTCCGCTCATAGTTTGACTCGTCATCTTTACGCATGATACCGCAGACGCAGCGGCTGCTGCTCCGGCAGGAGCCCCCGTCTGATGTTGATTCTGGCACCGGTTGTATGCCGAGGTGGTAGTGGCTGTCACACCGGACACGGGCGAGCTTTGAGGGTGGCTAAGGGGCACGGTGGGCTCCATGGACGGGGTCCGGTCCATGTGGTAGAAACTCCCGTCCAACTGCGTCCCGTAGTTGTAACTGTAGTTAACAGGGGTACTGTTGGTCGGGTAATGGGGTGCCTGGTGGGTGTAACCCTGCACTGCCGCAGCCGAAGGGTAATCCGACCCATGGTGGAAGTCGCCCGACGCGGCCGTCGACAACGAGTGTGCGAAATAAGAGCTCATTTGTCTTGTATCTAGGGCTATACCTCGTTGATTTGTGACCCTTGTGGATATTATTGGCTTGACTGCTGCGGTACTAAGAGCTGCTCTGGCTGTCTAGCTGTCCCGATCGAGTCAAGCACCGACTACTAGATGATGAATGGAGTACAGCACGACTTACCTCCCCATAGGTCAGCACCAGCTACCAAATACGGAAGAGAAACACAGTAAACCACGTGATTAAGGCAACCAATCATCTAAACAAACAGTTCCCCCTCACCTAAAAGGTGACTGATGATGGGGGGCTTTTGTTCGGTGACACACTCAATAGAGATACAACCATAAAGAGAAACTCTCATAAATAACTGTATGAAAAGTATACTTTGTCATACATGGATAATTTTTAGATTTTGAAGAACTAAGTTTGATCATTGAGCATATGAACGAAGAATGGATTCATACTCTTCATGCGACCAGGGATATATTCGGGTAGGATGAGTAAATGTTTTACTGTTTAAATTGTTGTGGAATTACATTAATAAAACATTTAGTTAAATTTAAACTGCAGCAACTTTGCTCCTTTCCGTTATAACCCGTTTAGTGCCTATAGAAAAAGCACAGTAATTTATCACCAATCGTTTCATTCGTCGTGTTACATTAAAAACAATACAAATATAAGTAAGAACAAAAGTGATAAGTGAACGCAAAAAACAAAGGTTTGTCGAACATAATTATCAGAATCTTGGAAATTAAGGAAGGGTGTGAATAACAGAACGGGCAGATAATACGCAAAGACTTGTTTCAATTCAGGGCGAATGAGGATGATCATGTATCAAACGAAAAGGCAATGTTTTATTCAAAGGAGGAAATGGTTTTCTTGTGTTACATAAACTCCCGAGGCATGGCTGAACTCAAAAGTATGGACTATAAAGGACGAAATGAGATGACGCTTTTAGTTTTAGGCTATTGCTCATTCTAAAGCTGAACTAAATCTCGTATAACGACGAGATCTCTGGAACTTTGCAAACTTTAAGGTCTAAAAGTTAATTAGTAAGAAAGTAATCTAAATATGATTTGTTAGGACAATCAGTACACTTATGTGACACAGTGCAAGCCATAAGCGTAACTGATTGTTAGCTACATTAACAATATATATTCTTTAATTCAGTAATACTTATATCAATAATTTGAGTATGTCAATGCAATCATGCTGTCTTTATCACGTGCAGTACCTTGTGTACATAACACCAACAGTGTACACTAATCTCCATTGCATCAAATAGATTCCAGACTAGTTTGCCCCTCAGCCTCGCTTTGGATACGTTCATTCAATGACTAAAAAATGATATGGCGTTCTGCGATGAAGATTTTTTTATACGGTGATACCAATGGTCACGAGAAATGAATTCGTACAATACTGGGCCAAATTTCATAGAGCTGCTAAGCACGAAAATGTGCTTAGCATGAAATTTCTTCCTTGATAAAAATAGGATTAC
>JAUELU010000041.1:1729677-1745804 GCA_032357145.1 Evasterias troschelii | reverse complement strand
GATTCAGATTCCGGGTCAATTCTATCCAGGTTTGTTTTAGAGAGCGACATCGTCATCAGCAACACCTTCCCAGTCACCATAAACTGTTTACCACAATCACCCTCTAAGGCACCTTCACTTCTACCAATACAATTACAATCACCATCTTCCCACCCTGCTTTGTGATCTCAAAACACACCGAACTCAATACAAACTGTATCAACATCATCAGTATGCCTGTTACAATCAACCAACATCCATCACTGGAATCACCAAGTCTACTACGGTACTACATTATCATCATCATCAACATGATCACTGTCGTTCAACACCACTATCAAAATCAGTATCACCAGCACCATCTTAAAGAACTCCCCTCCCCGCCCCACCGTCAATTATTAAAATGACCACTACAGTCATCACTATCACCTTCATACCCTTTAAACTCAGCACATCAACTGCCGTCCCCACCGTCCTGGATCACCACCTATCACCATCAAACTACCTTCATAAACCAACCCATTACAACTCAAATCACTATCAAACAGTCAGTAAGTACAATCACAGCAGACACCACAACCACAATATTATAATCACCACAACAATCATCATCAAACAATAATAGTACCATCACTATTCTCCACACTTCATTGTTACCACATTATCATTTGCAAACACCACAACCACAATCATAATCACCACAACGATCACTATAATCATTGTTACCATCACCATCATGATCATTATAATCATCATAAAATCCGCATTAATAACATCATTCAGTATACTTCAAAAGAAAATCTAACTTTCAAACAACTGCCACAAGCCGAAATTCCTCAATTTCAATACATTTCTTCGTACTAAGCAGATTAAAAATAAATTAACAAGACTAACAGTTTATCGTCACTCTTCCATGCGAAATTCTGATGGGTTAAAATGAAATATTTATGGGGGAGTGTGAATCCAAAACACGGTCGCCAGCCCCAAGAAACACACGGTCCCGATGGAGTCAGACCGTCAGCTCATCAGATGTGTAAATTGCCTTTTCATGTAAATGCAACCAATTTTCTAGTCCCCGGTCTAAGAATTTCTCATATTTGAAATTTGAAAGTCATGGCATGGTCCCGCCTATAATTAGCTTGATATGTGTGGTGAAACGTCTTGCATACGATTATGACACTGTTGGGGGAGGGGGGTGGGGACTCTTAAAAGTGTAACGTGCCGAGTGTTGTTTGTTTGGGTGTGCCAAAGTTTAACAGAGAGAGTTTGTGTTTTATGATAAGCTTTCGGACGATGGTATTCCTTTATTATCAAGGCTGTGTATAGTATTGGATTGTCAAAGACTGGTATCTTCACTTGGTGCATCCCAAAATATGCATAAAATATCAAACCTGTGTAAATTTAGGCTCAACTGTTCATCGAAGATGCAAGAAAAAAACGTGTTTTTCTAACACAGATGCCTGATAAAGTCTTCATGCCTGAAGCATTTCTGAGTCAAAAAATACCCTTAAAAAAAAAAATAGGTTATTTCAAAGGGGATCGTTTCTAACAATACCATCAAAAAGCTCCCAAGTTCTCTTTGCCAAGTAAGGTTTGTGTATTCAAGTTCTCTTTGCCAAGTAAGGTTTGTGTATTCATACATTTTTGGAGTAGTTATCAAAGGTAATGAAAAACAGGAATTATATAGGGCTATATACAACTCCCCATATGGACGTATAGTTGGTTGGAATGTTTTCCTCGTTAAACAAAGTACTACATCTAATGTCCTGTATGTATTCTTTGTTATTTCGTCAAATAAATCTGACAGAAAAATATAATCACTTTAATCTTCGTGGACCAACAATCCTTGTGTCTTTTCTGATTTATATTTAAGAAGGCAAAGCAAGGGCACGTGTAATTTCCCGTCAACCTCGAGTTTGGTCATTGATCGAAACCAAGGTAATATAAATGGGATGGGAATACAAAACAGAAAAAAGAGGTTGACAGAGAGAAAAGCAACGGTATGTTTTTTATTGCCGCAATTACAAAGTACAATGCCGTTTGGATGTGAAGAATTCGATGCCGTGAAATGCGAGTAGAACAGTTGGCAAAATGAAGTTATTAGGCCAAGTGGGTCGATGGGTCACAAGACCCGGGCCAATCTGGAAGCTTGTGGTTAGGCGGCGTTGTGGGTGAAGTCGACCCGACAGGCAACCAGCAATCCACATTGTGTGGCCATACAAGATGTACTTGTTCGTGAAAGGATTTATATCCAACGGGAAGAAAAATAATAATGAGAAGAAAAAAGAAGTCCGTTTATTTGTATCCCGGTTGATTTCTCGACCTGTTGGTGCCGTTTTGATTTTGGGGGGCTCGGTAATACAGGCGATGTCTTAGAGTGTGAGAAAGGCGAACCAGTCGCGTTAATTTACGAATTGTTTGAGGCGATGAAAGAGGGCGTCTTGACTGATTCATTATTGGAAGATGCTTTTTCGTCGATGTGAATGGTAAAGACTAATCCATTGTGTTTGATCCTCCATTTTGAAATTGCCTCCTCATTAGTTTGTGCCCTTACCTCTTCCACTCAGTAAATTCAGCCAAGAATTGGGCAACAATTAACCCCAACCCTATAAAAGAACAGAGCAATCTGTCGTGAGAAAAGTACCAATAAAACAACTTGTTTGTTCGACTATAGCACGTATTATTTGATGTAATTGTATTTTATAAAAGCTTAACAAATCAATTCAAAAAGTATTACATTTACTTTTAGTAATTATAAAGTCATGCCCGACCCATTTATGTGTCTTATATCATACACAGTTTTCCAATACCGCGTAAGAAGGATAAGCTTCAGCAGAAAAACTTATTTATAAAGGTAGATTATACCAACTTTTAAGTTTCATTACATTAATATTAGGTGAAATTGATTCAAGTGACGTCATTATTAATTGTATACATGTCTCGTCTGCTAATTACTACTTGCCACATTTCAAGTTTTCCCAGCAAGAAAAGTTCCCCTCAAAAACACATGTCGGAATTTAACCACATTGCTTAATAACACGGACCTTTTTTTCAAAGCCTAGCAAAACGGAATTCCCTTTAAACTTCGATTTATTCGTTTTTACACAAAATGTCACCTCACCTTTCCCGCCCTTTTTCAACAATAATTCATGATTAATCAATGTCACATGACTCACCGTCGTCCAACTAGAATGAAAAATGCTCGTTTATATTATGCTTATAACCACTACATTTTATTTTACTTTTTTTTTATTCCATGAAAACTAAAAGCTACTTCTCACTCACTGCCCTTCTTGAATCTTGTATTAGATCCTCGATAAGAGTGTGAATAGTGATAAATGTCTGCAGTCGTTTTCTTATAAATAATAAGTCTTGTCCCTCCATCTGAAGCATCCACACTAGAGAGAATTGATGTGGCGCATTGAGGCGAGACTAATTACCTATTGTTGCATTACATACACAATCATACAAGACAGTCAAGCACGACAACAAGCCGACCACACTTTGTTCATTCGGACTAAAACATCAACTTCCCATATGGAGGCCTGGCAGTATAATTGTTTGTAGCATGTAAAACTGTAAGGTGACAAAATAACAAACTACGTCAATAATTAAGCAAAGTCTACTTCTAATGAAAGCAAGATTGTCCACATACATAACATGCTCTTGAGCGAAAACAATGTTCAACCGAAAGTGACTCCATTCATCTGACTTATGACAGCATGAAGTGAGGTTTGTTTGAAGCCAATTGTGAGTTTTTTCTTAAGCTTGTACCTGTCAAAAGTGTGCTATTTCAAGGTGCTAACTTCTCAAAGTGCTCCAGTCTGAGTAGCGGACTTCCACAGTGCACTATTGTCTAAGGTCAGCTCCCATGGTGCACCATTCCGAGAGGTCAAACCGTGGGTGGCTCTCGCTCATCGCTCCTTCCTATTGGTGGTAACCTCGTGCCCACAATCGTGTAAATCACTAATCGGATACACAACAACACAGTTAACTGACACACAGTCTGGCCCTGGACATCAACCATCGACGACTATTTAATATGAGAACATTTTTTACATTAAGTGTTTCACTTTAAACTGTTTTAAATTAAATTATTAACTTTGAGTGAAATTGTATTATTATTGTTATATTGTATTTATTGTATTTGTTTGCAAATATATAGACTATTACAAAACAAATGTTCATGTTTGTTTTATCATGACATTACGTAAGTTTTTATGTTATAACAAAACAATTTAAGGAAAGGCTGGTTCTAAACTTGTAAGACAATTGAAACAATCATAATTTGGTTTGCCTAAGTTGATATAACTCTTATTCTTTAAACACACACTAGCATCATGTTTAATTTAAGAATTTATTTTTTATAACGAAATAAACGCCATTTTTAGAAATATTTCAATGGGTTTGTTTTTCTTAAAAGAATGAAAATACATCTTACGGCCTCCTTTTGAAAGGATTCTCCGCCAAGTTGAAGTTTGAGTTTTATTGTTTAGTAGATCCTTATCAGTAATCAAATATATTTTTGCAAACTTTAGGTTACGGATACAAACAGCCGTTGATGTCGAGCTCAATAAGAGAACATCAAACAGTCGCCAACTATAGAAGTTTATACCTCAGACTAAAAGTTGGGAGCTTGATTGTCTCCGGCCAAGCCGATAAATCTCCATCTCGGGGTTCGCTTCATCCACACTAATGATGAGAGATGGGCTGGAAGAGTTAATAAATTGGAAACACGACTGGAGTGGAGGTCATAGGGCCGACAAGTGAGTACACTTTTGTTGTTATTTTTTTCTTTTCTTTTGGAAGATAATTCAACTTTTACTTCAACGTGTAGTATTTAGGGTTTATTTGTGTTGGAAATAATAACAGCATTGCATATTGTTGATGTATAATATATCTTGCTGGTGTCTGATACTGTATCGGAGATTTAAAAATAAAACAATAATAACGAGGGGAACACACAGTCGTGTCAAAGCTACGGTTGTGTTTAAAAGGCCTATAGTTGCAGGGCTTTCGTTTTAATGAAGTGAAAGTGTGTGCTTTTTTAGTTATTTTTCTTTTACACTGTTCCTTTTTGTTTTGTTTATGTAACGCTTTTTCGCGGTACAACAATTTGTCTGAATTGAACCTAACAACAACCATTGGTTAAAACGTACAAAGTCGAGTTTGGCTCGATAAGCGTCAATCAGGGGATGTTGTTGTTGTTGTTGTTGTTGTTGTTGTTGTTGTTGTAAAGTCTAAGACTGCAAAATGGTATCATCTCACTCTCGGCAGAAAAAACATTGTCAAATGGTTTACGATCGCTTAAATTAATATAATCACTTACATGGCACTATTGTGCAAAAATCAATGCTTTCGGTGGAAAATTTCAAATATGAGTCTCTCATACTGTTAGATTTTTCATTTTTATTTTGGTTTACCTTGTTTATTGTAAAACTAAAACATTACAAGAAATATTGTTAATTAAAATTACACATGTCCTTTGTCATGTTGGTAACAGGTGACATACCAGATGGTCTTTAATAATCTGAACTGATATTTCGCGATGCAATCTCAAACTTGCAAATTGTCATACTTTGCTTTTGTGTCAAAATTATTCTTCGGTATAATACCAAACAATATGTTTCTATTGTAGTTTCAAATTTGGGGAAGATTCAAAAATCAAAGAGTAAGACAACAGACGCACTTGAAGACTTATTTGTGTTTCATTTTTTGTAGTATCAGTTTTGTATTCATACTTGGCGTTTGCTTAATAATGACGCTTCGATTGATTTTTTTTTCTTCTTTTCAATATGAACATCTAAAAATGTCATGTACAAAGAGACTCTGGTGGTAATTATTTCTACACCGCGACAGTATTGAGTAATCGTCACTGTATGCATCCTGACTAATTTATTCAATTGATGCTGTCCCCTTTTGTGTAGCTCATGAATAATTCAGCATTCAGTGAATAATATTGTTGTGGCCATCAAGCGTTCAAAACGGATGACGTCACCAAGTGCAGTCAGACATGAGCCTTTTTTTTATTGCAAATCATGATAGTATTTTGTTATAGTGTTGTAATGAAAATGCTAAGTATGAAATAGTATTTCCCTTTTATCTATTCCCCTCATTCAATCTTATCTTTAAAAGAAGAACACTCGAATGATGTGTCCACTCACAGTAAAATAGCATTTATTTTTATTTTTTTTTTTTTTTCAAATTTAAGTCTATGGTATTTATATTGTATCGTCAAGAAGCGGTTATAGAATGGGATTCATGTAAACCGATTTAGTAAAAATAGAACAGTACGTATTTTCTTGTAACTATTCTTATGTATATATGTTTTTTGTAATCGTTAAAATCCACATCAATTACAGATTAAACCACAAAGCTATCACTTGCATTTATAAACTTAAAATTTATTTAAATACATAAATACATAAATACATAAAAGGGACATAGCCACATCGTCTGTGTTTGTCAAAATAACGTTGCTAGGCCAAATCCCTGATCTACTTCTTTTGATTTTGAGTTTCATAGGACATGTCTATTAGCCCAATGGGAGTCGTGTTATTCGGATTAACTCCAATGGAAAAGGGTTTAGAGTTTGTCTCTGCCTTTCAGAATATTACCTCTGGGTTTATCAAATAGTATTTACATACAACTTATCAAATAGTATTTACATACTATTTATCAAATAGTATTTACATACTATTTATCAAATAGTATTTACATACTTCTTTAACATTTAATGTGAACTGTTTAGACAAAACTTCATCGTAAAGGAGCTGTGTATTGTAAAGGTGACCACTCAATTCTCATATTTATGGAAACAAAATCATTTTAATGGCTCATTTGAATTTCGGAAATACGTAGGACTAATATTGCGAGAATTCCGAGCTTTGTTTAGAGGACATTTGTTGACTAACAACTGCAACAATCAAAGTAAAACGTGATTTAAAGAAGAAAATCATCCGCTTTCATTATAAATAGCAAACTGATCGAATGTTGTATTAGATATTCGGTGGGTATAATTAATATTTCTCGAAAAAGACCAACGGCTCTTGCTTGAATTGCATAAGGTTTGCATCCCCAAAATAACAATAATTGATAACAAACAAAAACCTTGACTATTTATAAATGTATAAATGGTACACTTTAATATACGTTGACAAATGACGTCAGTTATTTGGGTGGAATATTCTCAATAAATGTGTCTTATAATAAGGTAATCTACTGTTTTTCGGATGGGGTGATGGGGGGGGGGGGGGGGCTTTGTGTTAATGTTGCCGTCAGGTTGTAACCGATATGTCTGGACTGGTTTAGATTGAGCTGATCTGGATTTATCTGGATTAAGCTGGATTTGACTGGCTAATTTTGAATTTGATTGCAGTTGCCCGGATTTTTGTGTTGGACGGATTAGTTCATCCGGTTAGGTTTTGAATAAATAGAATTGACAATGATAAGCTTTACAACTATTATTCAAACAACACCACCGCCATACCGTGCGTTCACAGGGCTAGAGCCACGGGCAGTGCAGCCGTTGTTGACGGTTAAACTTCGTCCACTTGAAGACTAACCGGATATAGTGATTCTCATTCGCGTTGCTCCCCGCTAGCAGTGGGAATCAACACGCGTTACCTAGCCCGGGGGGTTCCTCTACACGAACCTCCAACTCAACCCTGGCAATGTGTGTATATTTACCGTTCCAAGCAATAAGCTACAATACTGGAGAACACGTGAGTCCCCTAGACTCAAAATTAGAAATGATACGGCTTTCCACAAGAAGTGACAGTTAAATATACTCGGTTTTGTCTTCAACCGGAAAATCATCGATGTAATAGTCCGAGTAATTTTGAGCCAAGCGACCTAGAAACTGCGGGCGATAGTGAGCTGTATAGATCGACACAGCTCCGGTGTTGGGGGGGGGGGGGGGGGGGGGTTAATATAATGCCACGCTTATTAACCACAGAGAGAAATGATGCCCATTGCAGGAGTGTGTACACTGTTATAAATTGAATCATTTAAGCGAAGTGATGTTTGATTTATAACGTTCATTTAAATAAAGCTCATCATTGTGACGGATACTCGTCATTCATTTAACCAAAATTCTCGGTGTTACTCTCTTTGTGAATTAAGCTGATCAAGGGTAGAAGTCGAAGACTTCATCGAAAATTAAGTTAAATTACTAATTATTATATTCATATCTTCTGCTGCAAAAACATGTACGACCCCCGAACAAAATTATAATAAGATTAACAATTAAATTTAAAAAAAATAATACTTAAAAATGAAAATTTGAAAAAGGAACTATATACCGAGCTTATTCAAATTATGTCAACAATAATTTGTTATTCAAACCCATTATTTCACGGCTTGTTTTTAAAGAAAAAATCATAATATATATGCTTTAAAAAGGGTGCAATAATCAACAAAATTATCGAGGCTTTCTTGATCCCTTTCTGAAATAAATTATAAGTATTTTTTTCAAATTCAGACTTTCCATTTGATTCATACCAGTTATTTAATGATATAATGTTTTTAATGAAATAAGAAGGCAAATAAGAAAAAAGAATTACAAGATATGCTTAAAAGGGGAACCAAAAAGGTATAATCATCATTGAAGTACGAAGCTTTGTTTAAAACGCTTCCTAATTAATTCAGAAATATTTCACAATTCTAAATTTCACATGCTATATTTGATCAATAAACAGTATTAAATTACTGTTGAATCACTGAGCTATGGTTGCGTTTAGGATTCTATTATTAGATATAATATATATATATATATATGTATATATAAACCGTAGAACGAGTTATACATACTATGATGTACAGCTGCGCTTCTTCCCTTTTCGTTTTGACTGCTGTTTGTTTTGTCAAATTAAAGGATTCATAAAAAGAAAGCTTTGTGTTAAAATTGATCCCAACACAGGAAGTATTGATTTTGCTTTTGTTCTTGTCTCCGTTCCCCACAACAACGGAGTATGGTTTTTTCTGATCTTTGCGTTCATCACTGCCGCGCTCTTGCCGTCGAAAGTGCCGCCACCACCCCTCTCAGCAGACGTTAACTTCAGATGCTAGCTAGCCAGCGTATCCGGTGATGGGGAGCATGATTGATGTGTGGCCGATCAGCCGGCGCCTGGCTATCTACCGTAGCTGACAATGTCATCGCGGGTGTATGGAGAAAGCCTCCCAGCCCTGGGCCCTTACCTCATCTCAGGGTGTAACACTTCTCAGGGAGTATACAAGAGTGCTAAAAATCCCAAGGCCTGTTTCGGCGAGGACGATCATCAGTTCCTGAGACGTTGCTTAACACACACAGCAGCAGGGTTCCAGCACCAGCTAAACTCTGCCCGAGAGCACTGGACACACTATTAGTTTCTGAGTGGTGGGTTTACATGTTTTGTTGTTACGATACCTGTTAAATGCCCTCGGAATAGACTAGACACCATTCTGTGTAAGCTAGTGTTCATCTTCTTGTAGGCATTTCAAAAATGAGTGATGAAGTGGTGGGTATCCTTTGCATATTTCATCGCAGTAACTAGGGATAATTATAAGTATGTTGCTGTGAATAGACACGATCGGTCGCGAGTCGTGAAGCCTTTTAAATACTTGTCATAAAACAAAAATGCACAAAAGATAAATATGCATGAACTATCTTAACCCGCTCTCTTATAGTACAACTACAGTGTAAAGGTGACTTACAATGAATAGACAAAGTAACAAATTGACAACACACATTTTAGAAACACGCTGTTTAACCTAATTTAACCGAAGCCGTTATTGGAATAGAACGGGATGGAGGCACCTCAGGACACCCCTTCGATCCGCCCATCCACCCGTCTCGTTATAATTTTTTTCGAGCAAAGCATTTGATTTTGGAGCGAAGGCGTTACTTAAGCTCTTATGAAAACAACACATTAAAATCCCCCCTCCTTAATCATTCAGAGTGATTTCTGCATCTTAGATCTGTAGGTTTTTTCTTCTCCATGACAACTTAAACATTACGTTGTTTATGTCCTACATTCAAAGAAGTCGCACACCAAGTAAGCAAAGTAATCGTGAAATATAAACCACACCCTCCTATGGAATGACGTAATGCGTGGATTGAGTGTCAAACGTTGACACCGGAGGGAGCCCCACTGTCAAAAAGCACCATTAAATCCAGTATGATTCATGGAAATTATCATGATTACCATGCAAATTCCACCTACAGATTATTTGTAGGAAATTGAACAGTCTGTATCTATTTTCTTTTTTAAACTCGCTGCACATACTTGTTTCCTAACACCATCTTTTTCCTAACTCCCAACACCATCATTATGCAAGAGCCTTATATGAAAATGTCTTCGCTCTACTCCTTACGTAATATTTTCCTAACCCCCCCTCCCCCCCCCCCCCCCCCCCCCCCCCGTTGACTTGTTGGTTGTTTAATTTTTCTTTCAATTGATGGTCGTGTGTCAAAGCCAACAACTACAAGAGTGTCAAGTATGGATAGCATTAATCTGCTCAGCGATATGGGCTATCGGATACCAGTCAAGATAGCCTGCGATGTATATTGGGAAAGAGTGGTTTCCAACACATTTCTGCTAAGCATGTGTATAACTTTGTGTGACATTTCAAAGAAATATTTATGTAACACATCGAATAACTAAAACCAAGTAGATTCCGAACGAGTGATTTCACTGGGGGAAAGAAAGGAACAACCAGTCTGTATTTTTCGGACTTGATGGTTATCAACATTTTGAATGAATTACCTCAAGTCTACACATTCTGTAGTGCTTAAAACGGGGTTCCTTTCAGGTGGGTGTGGCCCCAACGGTAACACCCCACTTCCTTTTATAATGCGGTGTCTCTTTTTGATTAACAGATCGCAAATAATGATGATAATAATTTCAATGTTATTCATAAATCAATCATTTAGCTCTATGTCGTCCAATAAAACATGCTGGAGTGATCTGCAGTGAAATTATACAGTTGACCAGAGCAATGCACAAATTTCAAGTATTACCTCAACACAGTCAGCATCATAAGAAATCAACAAGTTTTTCGCATCTACCATCAACGAAGTCTCTCTGAAGTTATGATACGCAAGTTACACACCTCGCTGCCTTGAATAATTTCCAAATTGCCAAACCTGCTGTAATGTAACTTATGTTTGTAACAATGTTTCGATGTCAACCTTTTTTTAGAAACAAAATGCATATTTTCTAAAGTAGTAGAAATACCCAAATGATTTATGAATAGAATAATTAAAATAACAAAAAGCATTTATATAGCGCCAAAATCCGCCTAAAAAGACACTCAAGGCACTTAAGACGCTCAAGGCAAATCAGGAAATGTTGGGTTGGAATTCCGTTTGGTGTTCGTGACTTATTCTTTGCACCATTAATTTGGGGGATAATGAAGACCATTAGCTTCGTACAGATGATTACATGTCATATAAATGTGTTAATATTAACCTTTAACATCAGTTTAAAACAAATAAACAATAATCTCTGACTATTTGAGAGTAAAATTATCTACAAGCAAAGTCGTCTATGTATACTTACTGGAACACCTGATCAGAAATTATCCATACAAAAAGCCAGACGAAGTAGAAAGAAAGTTTAGGCAAAGAGATGTTTATTTTAGGATACAAGATGAAAATTGAACACACCTGCTGCCGGCCTTGGACGCTCAGAAACTCTTGTTTCA
This sequence comes from Evasterias troschelii, assembly GCA_032357145.1. Taxonomy (NCBI): domain Eukaryota; kingdom Metazoa; phylum Echinodermata; class Asteroidea; order Forcipulatida; family Asteriidae; genus Evasterias; species Evasterias troschelii. The sequence continues at coordinate 1,734,140 of JAUELU010000041.1, read as the reverse complement.
GCTTGCTCTCCAGGAGGATTTCTGTCTTCAACTGAATCGAGATTCCTCCATCTCATCCCCGGCAGATGTCTCTACCTCCTCTTCTCTTCCTTCCCCTGTCTCCAGGACGATGATGCTGCGGGTGACGGGCCCTCTCCCAGGACCTCAAGTATAATGAAAAGTCGCTGTTATCCGGCCGTGCGTAACCTCCGATTTAATTGCCTTTTTACCGAGCTCTCCCCCGCGGACACGGCCGGGATGGGCCCGTCCAGTCGGGTACCCCTATCGGGTCACAGGGAGAGGTAGGCACGGTGCTTGATAACTCAGAGACGCAGTGAAGACTCTAGGGATGTTCGTTTCTCTGATGCGTGTAATTGAGCGATAAACGTTGCGGCCGCACAGCTATGCGAGGGCTCGATACAGTTGTTTTCTTCACATAATACCCAAGTTGTCTCTGGTTTCTCAAGTTGTTCCCGTGCGTGTCAGAAGGGTAATCGTTTTGTGTGTAACTAATCGAATCAGGGCTGTATTGACGGTAAGCGAGACTGCTTTAGTAAACACGTCTACGCTAGACGTGGCTGAGAATGAATTAGTGCAGTTTTTTGTTTAATTCCTTGAGATCTAGCGATCATCTGGGAGAAACGTAGGATGCATGGGCGGAAATAACATCTTCGCGTCACATTGTTTTGCGGATTGCTATCCAGATCGCCTTTCCAGCAGTGCATAAATAACCAAAATTCATTTCGTTTCTGCATTTTTAGGGGGACTTGAAGATCAGCCATTTCAATTTCTGTATGTTGCGTTTCTTCATTGATAAGGAGAAACCAATTCGTTGATTTATACATCACGATTTTTACAAAACTTAAAAAGTGTAATCACAAGGCGGTACCAATAGATAAATCAGGTGGTACACTAAAATTAGTCAACTTCCTCGGTTCAGGTAGTCTAAAGAAATGATACGCCTAAAATGACCGAAGTTTAACGGAAGGTACCGTTTGGTACATTGTTGTAAATCTGCAAAATGTCTGTGCGATGATTGTCAAAATCACCATTAACTCCAAGTGTCATTTCGTAGACAGCCGACATAAATTGTACGTGTCTTTATGTGCGTAATTTCTGTAAATTCATATTTTAGTGTTATTCGTTTTTTAGATATTAATAATGAAACCAATACATATTTTTCCTGACCAACAGTTGCTATACATTATCATTACAAAATTACATGTCGTCTGAGACAAAGGTAGGCTAGTTATCACAGTGCTATAAGTGTCAACAAGTGCGTTTTAAGATAAAATTATCGGACAATTCTGCAGAAAATAAATAACAATCTTTTAGACATGTTTTCATAATACAGTCTCAAATATGTTTAAACAAATCCTAAAATAAAAACGTATCGTGTATAAAACTACAAACGTTGAAGAGTAACATTGCTGACAAAAACCAAGCAAATGACAACAGAAAAATAATGGTTGCCGGAGCTGAGATTAAAAATATGAGGGGGGAATTATTCAGTTGACTTTATGAATTCTTAAAATGGAACTTCATTTGTTTTTATTTAAATAAACTTCCAAGAGAATTTTGTCTTTCAAGGTTATCAACAACCGTATAAGCCATTTCCAGCCGTTTGAATTAAATTGTTTCTCTATTTATCATTTAAATAACTGGTTCATTTAATTTTACTAATCTGATTTCCGTGATGATTTTGTTAATAATTATTTCATTTTGTTTTCATTTATTTATACAATTATACATTTATACATTTATTTACATTGTTTTAGTTTTACCGAATATGAATATTTTAGTAATTAGCAATGCTATGCTTGTTAACTAAACAGTAACCACCCTCTTTAAATTCACACGATTCGGAATAATTCATTTACAGAACACAGCACTCAAAAAGCCAAATTTACATCTTCTTGTCATGTTACATATACACATGAAAACATCACGAATCATTTAAGGTCCTCACCTAAACCTTAGCTGGATCATAGTGAATCCAACAGCTTGAGGATAAAATATGCACAGAAGAAGAGTTGGGTAGCTGGACACTTTCTGCTTACTCAGACGTGACATTTGTTGAAGACGAGCTCGCCCGTGTACTCGAAACGATAATTACCAAAACACACACCTCAAGGTTGCAAATCTATCTACGGTTTGCGATTCCATTTTGGCACTAAAATTGGACACGGTTGGGAAGAGTTTAAAATTCTCTAGTCTCATTATTGACGATTTTTTTTTCTTTCCCTTCTTGTTGAATTATTCGGGAATGTAGAAGCCGGCAAGTCCTTCCTTCTCCTCTACTAATTGGAAAGTATAATCACAATCATTACCATCACTCAACATGTAAGTACGCTGATGAAGTAGAGGTGATATATAAAGGGCACCGCAAGGGGGGTTGGGGAAGGGGAACGGTCGGCATTGAGCCTCAGTCCGGAAATTATTAAATTGGTGTATGGTTTCACAGAGATGACTTCAGCATGAGATGGTGGAGCTATACAAATGTTAAAGTAATGTTTGTGGTAATTGATTGAAAATATTTATTGAGGAAAAGGACTATTAAGACCGGGTGCTTGTACTGATTTGCAAATAAATAAATAGAAAACAAAATAAATGCTGATTGGAACTATTTCATCTGCAGTAACTTTTTGAAAAAATTCAGGTTAACTTTCTGAAGACGAGCGGAGTTTTAGAACGTCGAGACAACAGCACCCCCAACCCCGAAATCAAATTCCCTCTGGTTTTGCCCTCAAGTTTACTAATAACAAAATAAACATCTTATTGTATTAAAAAAAATAACAATTCTTTTGATGGAACTTGTTTGTATTTCTTGCGAAGAAATTTTAATTGCCATTGTATAATTTTATCGTCGAAGTTTTGTTTTCTCTTTTTCTGTTTTTCCATTTTATTCTTTCCTGTGAGAAGGATGTTCTCCTTTTGATTTGTTCCTTTTGTAATTGTATTAGTGGTTTTCCTCAAGACGTTTTGTCCAGGGATGTTGATTATATTTTTCCTCCTCATCACCAACATCTTCTTATATCTTCTTTATTATCATTCCTCCGTTGGCAACATCACAATTGCCAGACTCCTTCTCCTGCACACACCTAAAGAAGAAGCTCCAAGCCTCTCTCAAGTGTATCCAAGTCATTAACATCATCGTCGCTCCTCGTGTCCCGCGGCAACGAATTGACACGGACGCCACCAAAAGTAATTCCGTCTTTAGATTGCTGGAAAATTAACCGTGGTCCCAAATCGCAGTATACTGGTTTGCCTAAATCGTTCTTCCATGATTACTATTTTCTTTCCCCTCTGGAGTCAGTGAGAAATAGAAACGCAGCCTGATTTAGGACACGGATTGTCTACTCTAGTGGACTACATGCTGACTCGTTTCATTGATTGTGTTGATACAGTGACAAAATAGAACAATCTACATCAGAATGGTTGCAAACAAGAGTAAGGCAAACAAAAGTACACACACAAGAGAAACGCAAACAAAGGTAGCACAACTAAAAGTAACAAAAAGAGAGTAACACAAATAAGAGTAACACATACAAGTGTAACACAAACAAGTGTCACATAAACAAAAGTAACACTAACAAAAGTAGCACAAGTAGCACAAACAAGAGTAACACAAAAGAGAGTAACATAATCAAGACTACTAACACAAATAAGAGTAACACAAACAAGTGTTACACAAACAAGAGTCACACTAACAAGTGTATTATAAAAAGAGTGCCACAAACAAGTGCATCACAGACAATTGTAACACAAACAAGTGTAACACTAACAACTGTAACATTAAACCAGAGTAACACAACAAAGCGTGTCACAAACAAGAGTAACACAATAAGAGTAACAAAAAACACAAGCAACAACTATGACAACTAAAACCTGAATCATTTATAAGCACATAATATATTTACCTAAAACACAACAGCACCGCACTGAAGTCAATAACATAAACTGCAACAACAAACAGGCATTAGTAACGCAAGAGTAAGCTAAATCAAACAAGCACTACAGTAACAACAGCAGCAGCATCATTAGCAACAACAACAGTATCAACATCTAGAAACCGTTACAATAAACAAATAAATGAAAACATTTCGAATCTAAACAGCCTCATTAAAATATACTGACTTGTAAACATACAACAAATAACAAATAAAAACGCTGTATTTAATTATAACTTCATGAACTAATCAGGATAATTTAGAATTAAGCTGGTGTCAAGAGCACCATTTGCATTGCTAGACAAGTCACCGATCCACTGCAGTGAACTGCGTGTGTAACTTATCAAATTCACATTGAAGGCCAGAACTAAGGCCAGGCAATATTCCTCATCAAGTAATTATAACAAGAACGCTTCTGTCCCCGATTAATTAAAGGCACTGAATACGTTTGGGTAATTGTCAAAGACCAGTATTCTCACTTGGTGTATCCCAACATATGCATAAAACAACAAGCCTGTGAAAATTTGGACTCAA
>JAUELU010000041.1:1672161-1686551 GCA_032357145.1 Evasterias troschelii | reverse complement strand
AGGCAGAAATATTTTAAGGAACCCTTTCTACCATTACTTACTTTAAATCGTGTAAGTTATGTGTGAATCTGTGAACAATTGTGTTTTTCGATCTTACCAATAGTGTACAGGGCCTGTAACATACTAATGGGGGTTTCTTTGGTTGAGTGTGGGCAGGAGGGTTGATTTGCCCGAAATGTTATACACGCAGTTGGAACAGAAGTACACATTTCTAATAAATAGTAGTTTTGCTTTCTATGCAGTTGCCCCCCCCCCCCTCCCCCTCCACTTCCCTCCCTCTAGTCGCACTCCTTTGAGAAGTATTCATGAAACAGTCAAAAATCAGCTGACGATAATATTTTTAACGTCAAAATTTAGAACATAATAGTAACAATACTTCTGGTTTGACTTACTAAAAGATAACTGTTTTAATTAACCTATAGTGAGGGATTCGCTTGTTTTTGTACTCTAACTCTCAGAAATGTATGTATTTATATTGTTTGGAAAAATGCACCGGGAAAAAACCATACGTCACCTTATTTGATACGTTGATTACATTACCATTTTGTTTTTAGCTGATTTTATTTAGAATCTTTTTCCAGTTAAGCGTGTCGTGTCAGTCACATTCAATTTATTGTATGTGTTAATCGTATCACAGGTCCAGACGAAAGACAACCACATTTTCCAGAAAATGTTAAAAAATAAAAAAATCGTCACGAGCCATTGCTGGTTGACACCAAACCTTCACAAGACATAAAATGGTGATATGAAAGTACGCCCTCTGTCAGTCAACGAGGCCAACCTGTGGTCGTTCAACTGCTCTTAAACACTAATTACCACACCATAAACCAAAGCTAACATTTAAATAACTAGCAAAGAACAGTTTCTCAGCCTCTTGAAATCAAATCAAATAATTTGCTATTATTTCGTTTTTCTGTTCAGTTTTTGACAGGATAAACGTTGAGCTCGTCTTATCCAAAATGAAAACATCCCTGACAAACAGCCCGGTCTTTATTTTTGAAAAGGGAGCCCTAAAACCCGAACTTTTAGTTGTCAGCAAAATGTGAATTTTTTATAGAGGAGTAGTGTACCCCAAAATGCCCCAGTCAGCAACCTTCGAGCACAATATTAGACCATTTTCAACAATACCTAAAAGCAATGATCTTTAAATTTACTATTTTAAGTATTAGGCTTGACGCACGATGCTATCTAGAGCAGTGTATCCTAACTGGCGAGGCTGTTCCTGGGGCTATACTTAAATGCTCATACCCTGGTAGTGTTCACAAAACTTTCTAAATTATTTGTTAATGAATAACCATTAACTATGATGAAAGACATACAGGAAAAAGGAAAATCAGTACCTGTACAGGTGTTATAAGTCTGCAAAACAGTTTTAAACGTGAACAGAAACTCCTAAACTATGAGCTGTTTTCGTGACAATAGATCAGTTGATGATACAACAATTATATTGCTCCCAAAATTAAGAATACTGTGATTTGTTCAATTGTCTTCAATTGGAGAAAGCACTCCGGGGCCCAACTTCATAGAGCATAAAAGTAGCTAAGCACAACAAAATCATGCTCACCAGAATAAGCTTACCAGCCAAACTACCATGTCGTGTGTATAACTTGTGACTGGTGTTCTGATCATTTCTGCTACGCAGAAAATTGTTAATAATTATGTTTTTAATGTTATGCTCTATATTTTGGCCCAGATGTTTTTTCTTTTATTTTATTTTCTATACATCTGGCATTGTGTGTATCATGCCTTTGAAGATAATACACAGGAGAAAATATTTCTAATTAAGTGAGATTTTTGACCCCCAACATTCAAATTTTACACATTTTGAATAGGCTATGTATATTCTGGAAAGTGTCGAACTTCATTTAATAATTGTGCACACACACAAATTAGCAAATGATAGGCCTATGTGACAGCTATAACTAAAAACTAAAAATAAGTTATGGTCAGGATTCCGGCGTGTTATCTCACGTTCATCATCCAGCCACGTACAAACAATTGTCATGAGCATGTTCCTTGTAATGTGGCATAATGCGAACGTTTGTGTATGTTTTTCGTTTTCGTATCTTTCTGTGAAAATTGGGCATTGCAACTTGAAACTGATGATGTAACAATAATTATGCTAAGCGCAGTGAAGTCCCACTAAGCAGGACCACCATACCAACTACAGTATGTAATAATTGCTCCCTTCTCGGTTTCGCTGAGCATCCATGGTGATAGTCAATACTCAACCCAAGCTTCGACCTGACGATATTAAATCACAAGAGGGCGCAATAACAGTAGCCCGTCGTCGTTGTCTTAAAACAGTACCCTATTACTCACATTATTAGTAGAATCTGAACGTGAAGGGAAACTGGTTTGATACAACGTGGTCTCCCAAAAGAACACATTCCTTTCAGGAAATCAACAACAAAAAAACTAATTCATCAGAATCAAAATAGAAACATTATGTGTGAACAATGTTGTAGAGTACTATTTCGTTTTCGGTAACATCATGTGTGTCTATTTACGATCGTTTGTTCTTGGGAACTTGTATCGCTATTATTCTCAAACAACAACTCTTGACAGCAAAGTAGTTAATTATAAATACACATTGTGTTATCGCAAACTGAAAATACGTTGATATATCACCATGCAATGCCCCCAAATTCATGCCTTTTTACGATGGTTTGAAATGGTAAACGGTGCTATATGCATGGACATCTTTATACTCTTTATTTTCAGTTGTTTAATTGTTTGTTTGTTTGTTTGTTTTTCTAAATTTTTGTAGGACGTCACAGCTGTTTATATCGATTAATTGGTACTGCCAACTACATCAACATCAAGAGAAAACCTTTGGTTGATAACAATTTCAGAATGAGGTTGTCATTAATTAATTGATTATATTACGGATTCGATCAAGACCGTGGAGTATGCCTAACCTAGTATGCCTAACCCTTAAGTATAAACTCCACGTGTTCTCAAAGCTGTAAATCTCAGCCAGAGTTTCCAATAAAATTATCATCGGGTAACAAGTATGGCCTTTCTTGTGTAAATAACGCGTTAAAATCGCCATAAATCGGTTCTCGCAGAGGAAACCTAGTTGGACTCTCAATGCACAGCTACTGACGAAGACTGCACAAAAATGTTAACAAGCGGTTCAGATTTGTGGGGGTCATATTCATAAATACGGAATTATTTACAAGGAAAAAACAGGTTTGCTTAATTTATTAATTTGACCTCGATGGAAAGTTAAACAAGGGAGAGTCAGGTCTACATTGTTTCAAAAAATGCTCCAACCTGCAGACTCGATTTGGGGCCCCTCGTTTTAGTAGAGTCAGTGTTTGTGTGTTAGTGGATGTTCGTTTGAAAAATGCATAAAATGCGGCTCAGTAGAAGTGTGTTGCACTTCTTGCGAACACTTTCTCTTTATAATGATGCACAGCCTTCCCAAATTGTTCGTTTGCCCCCGCCTTACCCCCACTTACACCCCCCAACAATGAACAAAACAGTAAAATGTAAATGTCTTTGAAATCAATGTTGTTGGTCTTTTATGTCGTGTTGGTTCTGGTGCTTACTTAGAGTATGCCCTCGACATTTTGTTTAAAAAAACGTTTTTTAATTAATTTTGTCTTGCCCTGAAGCATTACTATTGGGACGAATTTAGATGACAAAGTATCGTAAATATTTATCATACCCATTTTATGTAACAATATTTCATGTTATTAAAGACAAACTATTTGTAATTATCGAATTTAAACCGCGTGTGCAGTGTCAATCTATATAAGCTCACAGATTATAAAGTAATGCGGTAACAATCATCTAGAGAAATGATTCCGTAGCCAAATCTGTCCAACGAGAATTACTGATGCTTACTTTATCATCGATTTTTAAAATCTAACTAAGGGGAATGTGACTCTGACTTGACCTTCCAAAAACCCCTTACAAAGCGAATACAAACTAAATTATACAATAAATAAACCTTGTCGTTGTTTTCACTCACATGACGAATTTCCACGTGCTGTTAGGTCAAAGTAAGGGTGTATCGAAAGCTAGAGAGTTGGGTTTAATGTAATAAGGTTACCATTATAAAATAGAATGTGTTTTCCCTTTAAACTTGTGTTTAATTTATTTCAAACAAAAATGTTTATGTTTCCCGTGAACCATATCATCACATTACCAATCTTACACTTCAGCTTCGAATCCTAGCACATGCATAGGCAACTAATGACTAAGTAATAACAAGTTTAAATTTATCTGACGCCTCAGAACTCACTCAGTGAAGGCGTCTATATCATCACCCTGTCCGTAATATTGAAAATGTAAAAGTTCCAATGACTTTTCTTGGCCTAGTTAAGTAATAATTTATTTAATCAGCGCTTGTATTACACACGCGGCTGCGAGGCACTTAATTAGCAACTGATAATGTCGATTATTGCATAACCTGCCCCCTACGACCATTCCATGTCTGACTTACTGTGGCAATCAAGACTGCTTTATTGTTCTTTGCATGTTTTACAGATTTTCTCGATTATTTCATACTGTTTGCATTATTTGGCAAGTAAAACAATGTTCCTGTACCGTGGTTTGAAGCCTATGTTTAACTCTTGCTTGTCTTGACTTGACCTTGGATGGGGGGGGGGGGGGGAGGTTTCCTTCGTCAACAAGTGAAGCCTTGTGTATAATGTCAACTATAGAAACTAGATACATATTTACAGCATAACGTTCAAATAGCTTTCCTATAGCTGCAGAACACACATCTGTTGGTCGTATATTACAAACTTTGTTCAAAGATGTGAATTTATGTGACGGGGTTGTTGTACAGAATTATCTGGACTAAATTGTTGAATGTCATTGTGAAATAGTATGTTATTTCTCTTGAGAATTAAAGCTTTGTGGGGTACAAACATGCCATTGTAAATTCACATGTTGATTTTTTTCCCTTTTTTTACCAGTTTCGGTTTGATATTTATAGTTTCAAAACAAACAGACAGAAACCCTCAACACAACAAAAGCCATGCACAAACACAGATGGAAAATAAAAGCCATTTATAATCTCTTCAAAGTTGATTCTTGATTCGTTTGGGTAAGTTTATTTCTGCAAAAATTATTGGTAACACTTTGTTTCAACATCCATGAATGTTTAATTTGTGTTGTTTTTTTTCAATTGTTCCTCTCATACTTAGGCTATTGTCTAAGACTGTGTACCCAGAAAAAAATATGGCATATAGGCCAGTTTGTACTTCGTAATCAAAAAATTGCAAATCAGTTGGTAACCTTTTCAAAAATGACTGTTGCTTTCGAACAAGGCTTGAAATTGCCATTCTCCTCTTTATTAAACAAAAGGATAAATGTATATCAAAAACATGTTTTAATTTCTTTCATCAAAACAATAGAGGGCAGTATTTATTTTCACAGATCACTTTCAGTTCAAAGCGATAGAGTTGTCAGCGTTAACGCCCTCGCCTAATGTTCTATAAACAATACTTTAAAAAAATGTAATAAAAGTATGACTTGCATGAAGGGCGTTGAGATAAACCGATAGGAAGCGCACACCCAACCATAGGTGACACACACAAGAAATTATTTCAACCTCACAGTAAGTTGGAAGGGGGAGGGGGGCTATGAAAAAACAAGAAGTTGACCCTATGATACTTTCAACCTTTGCTCCATGTCTGAACCTTTGTCCAAACGCCAACTGTTTATGAGATCGAGGTTGAGAAGTATTGGACGATCGCGCAACACAGCATCGACGACATACGCTCTCCTGCAGTTTTCATACACAAACTATAAATCATTTGAACGTTGTTTCTTTACGAGGACTTGGTCGGCAAGAGAACTCACAATAAAGGTCGCAAGAATTGTTTGTTTTCCTGGAGCTAACCTAGGTCATTTAAGGTTGTTGTTGTTTATTTTAACCCATGGATAAATTCGCCCCTTATTCTCGACTGGATTCTGGAAAATGTTTCCCATGTCTCATGTCACGAGGTTCATGGATTTGTGTAACTTTACAGGAACTAAATTTCGTACTGGGGTTAATTTTCCATATTTCACCGAACGGGGTGAGAACAAAATCCTGGGCAACTTCCCCTTCGACGATGCATTTTAGCTTTTGTCATCCTGAGGAATAGTTAAGTGACATTCTTCTTGTGGAAAACCCAAACTCTTAGAAAAATATCTAAATTGTTACACGAGGAGTACATTGATCCCTAATATGCCTTAATTTACTCATTTGTTTTGTAAAAACGTTCATCCAAATAAGAAGTTCAAGGTTTTATGCAAACCTTACATGTTTTGTAGCATTTTATTTCTTTAAAATGTTGTATTGCAGGTAACCTGTGTCTTGATTTGATATAAACCATTGTTGTAGAGACTACTATTCATTTAATTTGTTTCAACGGCGAGAGCTCATTCCTTTACTCATACCCCACCCTTATCCCCATTCCGTCTGATCACTACAAGTCATTCAACATAACAGCAATAGTTTTCAAAGATCTCATGTTCGCTGTTTTTGAACAGCTATTTTTCAATTACGATTCGTCGACCTTCGTCCATCGACGCGAAGCAGCAGCAACTCACCGGAGACTGGTCCCACGAGACCGGGAGCACCGACCAGGAGCACCCATAAATCTACCGTCAACTTCCACCGCGGCTCCAGGTCTCTCCGAGCAGGTCGAAGGATACCGCCCGGACTCTCAAATAACCTACTGCAGCTGGTCGCTCTCTTCTCGATGGTGGCGTTCGTAAGTAGGGTTGTCGTGACAATTATTCGAGATTTTGGAGACAAGAGCACGATCTCCTTCGGTGTCTTTCTTGGTTTATCATTCATCACTTTGTAGCTGAAATAAATTGATGACCGTCCTTCACTTCGTCAACATACCATTTCTACCAGAACATGTCTTGACCGTCTGTCTGTCAGTTAATTGTGTGGATTTGGTGTTGCATTTTCATGAATTTTAGCCCCCCCCCCCCCCCCCCACCCCCATAGAAAAGTCATCGCTTCTGTCAAAAAGCTAAAGATCAAAGTTTGTAACGTAAGCTTCGTTACTATACAGTTACATCGTTCCCCTTTTCCAAAATGTTAGTTTATTTATTTCTGAAGACGTTTGGAGCAAAATACCTCTCAGATGTTTGTTTGTTTTTCAGATCCAAAGACATTTTTAACCAACAAGTAAAAAGCAAACACCATACCGAGAATCCTTTAGCACACAGTGACGTCATTTTTGTCCTACTAAGATTTATGTTGAGTTGATGTCATTGTCTGGGAGAAATAAGCCAGGAGGGGGCTGCTGATGCTTCCGTTAAGCCTGTCAGAACCTCAATTCGTGATCAATCTTGTCTCAGTAACTAAACAGATAAAATCCACACGTTTTGAAAACAACCTGTTTTTTGTGTTAATAGCAGTTGTTGTTTTTTCGAGACAAAAGCAAAAATTGACTGATTCAGTCACACTTGTATACATTTTATGTGTGTTGTGTTTTCATTAAGCCTTCAAGAAAGACTCTGCTATAGGGTCAGTATAGGACGAACAACTTTCCCCAATAAGTGTTAATTAATACATTTGTTTTGTTCTTTCGTGTGTGTGTTTTGGGGAGGTTTGTTTTTTCTGAAAGTAACCACCATCATGAACCATTAGCACTACACAACTTTTGTGTCCAAGAATTGTGGAAGCATTTGTTTAGACATTAGGATGTAACACAATTAAGCGATAATTGTATCAAAAATAGTACACTGTCGTGTAGACTCTGACGATTTATTTTCCTCTCTGGTTTTCTTCTTCTTTTGTGTTTGTCTGTGCGTGTGCAACATTGTCGGGGGCCGAACTAAGGACAGCTGAATTGTCATGTTTTCACGCCAGGCAGACGACTGACCGTACACCCACCAATATGTTGTTGATCCCTACATACTCAAGATGTTATGTTTTCATCTAACTCCATCTTTGACGTAACCCAGGCAATCCTGAGTCTAATAAGATCCCCGGCCGTCTGCCGACCTTACATCAACCGCGGAAGGAAGCGTCTATTTCGCCCGTACCCAGAATGGTGTGTTTAGCATCAGCCGAGGTGTGAAGTAGCTTGTCTTAGGGATCCGGTTTGGAGAAAACCTTTCAAAGTTTTTCTGATGTTGACCACAGACGTTTGTTTCTCATGAGGACGTTAGTCTGATTTACTCGCATGATTTTATAATAACAAAGGACACATAACACATTTCAGACATATTGGGAAACTGTCTCGAAGGACTGACACACTTGGCAATGGTTCCTTGGGGTGGATGGTTCACCCCGTAAAGGTCCATGCCTTCACACTTCAGTTTAAGATAATTAAAATGAACAGAATGCTCGTCTACGAGTAGTATTGACTTACATGACTGTGTAGGTTTTGAATTCCACACTGATTTGTATCTGTCTGATTATTTATCAAAATATTTATTCCATTGTCCAGTTTTGATCTACTGCCCTTTTTGCTCAAACACAACTGTCACCATTTCTGTCATTATCAGGTTGTCAATGTATTATTCTGTACCTTGCTATTATACTCATATCCCGAAAAATAGTCTAGACCATTCTCCATTCCAACCTCTGTTTGTTTTTTATTGAATTGAATAGAAAGGGACAAAGTATAGAAGCATCATTCACAATAACTCCGTCTCTCTCTATCTCTCTCTTGAGTCCATTAGGGCATTCGTCGTCCCCTGGTGGTCCGAGAAACGAACTCCCTCCAAGCCTCCCGGTCCAGAGCGGTCGTCGTTCAGCTCTTGGCATTTTCCTTTTTTAAAGTGCACGAATGTTGTCAGTCCACCTAGCTTTTCACAATAACAGACAATGAAAAACAAAATTAAACACTGTGCTCTGATGACAGGAGTTCCGTATAAGAATCAAACCAAAACTATTGATGAACAGAGTGAAGACGCGAAATAGAGAAGGTTTGGTCGATAGTAACATTTATGCCACCTGATATATGGACAATCAGTAAATGGGTTAACTTAAAATCTATGTTATGAATGTATAAAAATGTATATTAATTAGGGAAAATCTCAGGAAAATAACTTGAAGAGAAAACACGCAATCTCCAACCGGCTTTTGTAAAAAGCTACATCTGGGGTCAATTATCTTGGGATTAGTGCAAATGTACAGTAACCAGGATTTGAAATAAATACAATGATAGGCCCAAGGCTTGTGTGTGCCTTTAACTGATGTTATAAGTTAATTGTGTAATCGGTTTTTCACTATTTTCTCGTGACCCAAAAGGCCGATCGATCTCAAACTTCTACAGGTTTGTCAATTTATGTATATGGTGGATTATATAAAGTGCTTACACTGTTTTGTTAGCAAAAACCAATTCTGTAATGTTCCTTTAAATGATGTTATAAATTAAATGGGCTGTTGAAAACACGTAAATAATACCGGAACATTAGAAACTAAATTTCTTCACAAATTTACAGGTTTATTTGAAACGGGGACAATAGTTAAGTTAATTCTCACCGGTAACAACAATCTGTTGGAGAACTGAACCATTGAACACGCTGTATTTTTGTATTTTTATATTTGTCAATACTTTACCTTTGAGTTCACACTCTTAAAAAAACAGCCCCATGAAAAACGAGTTTGGTTATACCTCCTTGCACACTAGTAACCCAAAGCAGGCATATGACTATATGAGCTCCCCCCATAGGACCACAAGATGGATAGGTCTACCGACTCACTCCGAGTTTCAATTTTCCCTCACTCAAGTTGGTCTCAGAGATAAAACGTGTGGTATTTCTAATTCAGACAGACACACAGTCCAGGTTTTGCAACGCTTATCAAGTTCATATTTTGACGATGGTATAAATCTTCGATAAGCAATAAGCTTACTATACTGTCCCTGGGTAGAAGTTAACTGTTTTGTATAGCGTTAACTTGTTACTCTATTTTCGGCATACACTTTGTTCAGAAGATAGTAATGCATTTGCAATAGACTGTGCAACTGTAGTGATCGAAAACGAGAAACACTCAAACGAATTCGAAGACTATATTTTTCTTTGAAATCAATATACTTTCTAAATCATAGTTATACTAAATTCTTGGAAATACAGATATGGGCCTACCATAGCAATTTGTTATAAATAAAGATTCAATGTTTGGTTAAAACATAAGATTGAGACACAAGTTAAAACTTGGGACGAAGAGTATTGTTTTTAGAAGCCCTTATTTGCAAATTTTGTGTGACCATTACGTTTAACGATAACATGAACGTCAGTTGGACAACATCTTTAGATATTGTTTACAAGTAGCCGGAAACGGATGTAAAGTCTTAATCTTAGATTGTCTTTGTAGATTAATTGTGTTAAATTTATTTTATGGCTTAATGTTACTTTCCCAGTAATATGATATTTATTTATAGCCATAAAGTCCGTTAAACTATAGCATTAGAAGAAACATAATCGCACACACGTTAAACGCATTATTGCCGGAATCAAGTTGGCACAGTCTGTTATTAGGTTAATTGGTTTGTAAATTATCTCGTCTAGAAATCATGTAATTTTGGTTGTCCATGAAAGACACTAATATTGTCTACCAGGACTCAAATACAGCATAACATAATAAATGCAAGATCAAGTTTGTAACAAGTCTCCCAAATTCATAGTAAAAGGTTTTATCATTATTCACTTTAATTTCGATATTATTTTTTCATTTTGATTTTTATTTATTTACATGGACTCCGCTTTAAATGCTCGACTACTATTTGTTTTATTTCAAAGACACGTGTACACTTTTTGCTGGATGACCTTTGACCCTTTGATGTAATGCCTCACTTGATCTGTTGGATGAAAAACCGTCCACGGTATGTTAACTTGAGTATTCCATTCGAAGATAACACAACTGTTTAAGTTTTCCATTTGTTAATCGAATTTTGTTATGTAGTGAACCAAGTTGAATTGAAATGAATTAGGTTGAATTAATCCACTGGAAGTGCGTGGGCTACTTAATTAATTAACCGATATCTGGTGGTGACTTTCGATAAATGAACTGGGTTTTATTTAGGCAAAACACTTTACGTTATCCACCATTGCATACCAAAAAAAAACAAAAAACATAAATGTAATTCACATCAATGTATTGAGTTTGATACCAAAAAAA
Organism: Evasterias troschelii; assembly: GCA_032357145.1. Lineage (NCBI taxonomy): Eukaryota > Metazoa > Echinodermata > Asteroidea > Forcipulatida > Asteriidae > Evasterias > Evasterias troschelii. The sequence goes on along the minus strand of JAUELU010000041.1, from coordinate 1,675,453 downwards.
CATAACCAAACAAATAACCAAATTATTAAATCAACTAAATAACCCAGCTAGGCAACCAAATAAATAACTAAAAAAAAGGGGGGGCATAAACGTTTCTAAAAATGACCAACTGTTCCACAGTAACTGCTTTATGTATGGAGAAAATAAAATTAATTGAGAAAAGCAAATAATGCACCTTTAAACAGGTACGCGTTACGGAAGGCTGGTGCCCAAATCGTTAACACCATACAACACACGCAGAGTATGTAGCAATCTGGACAATCCGCGCACCAGTTAATGAATAATAGAAAAACAATATCAGCCTCAACTTCACACCTAATTAGTAGGTGACACAGCGATAACTTGACAGTTAAAGGGGCAGTAGTGATGATGCTAATTTGCAGGCTTTACGGAAAATAAATTCTACCAGAAGGCTGTCACTACATTCACTACAATTTAGTTTTATGGTTTGTAGGAATACTTAAATGCGTCTAACCACGCGAGTCGCGATTTTATGGATGGTCATAAGACGTCATAAATCCAGCGAAAGTGGAACAGGCCGCACGCCTTTTCAAAAATCTCCGCAGTCGTTAAATGCACTGACATATATATTAACAAGATTCAATAAATTCTAGATATTTTATAGGGTAGGGAGGATTTTGCCGGACAGTTGTAATGAAACTGTTAGTTGTTGTATTTTATTTGTGACCTTTATGTGTACTTTTTGCAACAATTTGCGAATCGTTTATGCTAATTGCATTTTAGTCATAAAGCAACTGACCCGTTAAAAAATCCCACAGGTCAAAAAACTTTGTTTTTACCAAAGAGTATCTTCGGCATACTAAGAAATGCTATAATTACACCAACAAATCTCGTTAAATATCTTCCAAATGAATTTTTAAAAACATACAAACATATTTGGTGCTTGGTGACAATGGCCACAGCTGTTCCACACCGTAAACTCCGGCGGGGCTACGGCAGGTTGTTCGGGGCATGCGTTTGATGCTCGACACCGCCGTGTGGTCGGACCGAAGTCTATGTTTACCGTTCGACGAGATCATCCTCACTGTAGCGATAAAGAGATGATTTTGGTGTGAAAATGACCGGCGTATTGCGGCACTTGTTAGGCCGGGAATATTTGCACGGGCCCGGGGATTCATTTAAGAGTGGTCGCGGCAATCCTTTGACGTGATTCCAGTGTCGATACCGACCATAGGTACACGCTTTCCCGTTTTCACACCAATGATGTTGACATAATCATTTAACCTTTAGGTTGAGACTTACAGTAAGGGTGCATTTTGTAGCAAAAACATATTTGTTGTCAAATGTCAATATTTTGTCGGTATCCAGACAATAGAGAACAAACGTGCTTTTGTTTGTTTATAACCGCCGGTCGGAATTCTTCAAAGGAATTTGGCGCGAGAATTTGATGTCATAAATATATTTGATACCGACTTTGAACGAGGCTGGCTGTGGTAAGCCGTAATCGTAATATTGCTGGTTAAATTAAAACTCTATTGAGTTCAATGTCATTTGCGCTTAACTAATTAAACCACTACGAACCATCTTCGTGGGGTATCCTGTATTCCTGATGCGATCCTGGTTCCTAAAAGCATTAAGCACCAGCCTATTATTCCTGGAAAACTGGGTTCTGTTTGTCAAATCTTAGAATATGGTTCGATAGATAGATATCTATGCAGTTGACGGCACAACTGACCGTTGGGGCTCGTTCACGCCAACAAGAAACATGGCGATACTGACCGGGGCCAACAGGCGCCGTGAACCGGTACACTTGATCCCCGAGTCCGGAGATCAGCTCTCGCTGTTCGGAAAATCAGAACAGTGACAGAAAGAAATGATGAACTTTCGACGAAAATCAAATTAAGTCGTTCAAATAAGTATCAATCAAGTTAAACCTTCTCATTTCCATGTAAACACATTAAGAAAATATTGTAACAATTTTGTTTTCACGTCCAATCCATAAGGCCTAAAAACCATCAAACTTAAATGGCGCAGTTTCAAAGATTTTTCTTCATTGAACTCATTTTCGAATAGAACTAATTGCTTGAAATTGTCTGTTTTAATCTTCAAATGACTATACGATAGATTAAGGCGAATGGTTCATTCGTCACCAATCACAACCCCAAAGGGAGTTGAGACTAATAATCTTCCCAATAATTGGCCTATCAGTGTAAAATTAATCAGTTCTTTAACCAGGGTCATTGCAAAGCATGGCCCCCAATCCAGTGAGTCACTCTAAGCACGAAAATGTAATGAGAGTTGGCAGTATTTGCTTATCTAGTAAGGTTCGTGGTAACACCATGTATTAAGTTGTGGTGGTTCTTGAAAGGGTTGTATCAAACTGACGTTTCGATCAGTATGCTCTGTTTGTCTTTATGAAAAGAGATTTGCTTAGCTTATAAAGGCCAATATGATTAAGACATAGGCCTAAATAGTTTTCTCACTTTGCAACAAAATAAAATTGCATGTGGTGTTTTAAAAACCATGATCAGCTAAGAACGCCAGATGGTCTTATGAAACTCAGTGACGCCAGAAACTCATTATTTAATTTTAAGGATTAAAGTGATCTTGTTAATCAATTAAACAAAACAAACTCTGATAGGGTCTTCTTGTTCTTGTTCTTCTTCTTGTTTTATTTTATTTTTTTGACTTATCTATTCTAAAAAACAAACCATGCGCTAGGCTCATTTCAAGTTTTTGTTTTCTATGAAACTTGCGAAATTATGAAATAGCTGTAACAAAACTGATGCCTGGGAGTAAAAATAGTTAGGCATTTGTCCTGGACCACTGTGATAGGTTCTGATTGTCCACACAGAGAACACGACAAAATGGTAGCCTCATCCGTTATTCAGATCGCACTTGTTGATTGGAATGTAACCAGTGGAGTATCTCAAGAAATGATTTAGAGGGGCCGTGGGACCCAAGAAGCTATTATTCTTTATCTTGTTCTGCTGAATAGATTTATCTGATCAGACTAAGACACATTTCTAGATTTCAGAGTGAGATAAGCTTAAGATATTCCTCTATTGCATTGGCCTTCGAGAAAGACTCTGCTCGGGTTGAAACGTCAGGCCACTAACTAATTTCTGCATACACAACAGGTCCTTTTAGTCGGTAAACAGTTTGCAACAGCTAATTCTATTTTATTAAAGCCACTGGACACTATTGGTAATTTTCAAAGACCAGTCTTCTTACTTGGTGTATCTCAAAATATGCACAAAATAACAAACCTGTGAAAATTTGTGCTCAATTGGTCGTCGAAGTTGCGAGATAATAATGGAAGAAAAAACAC
>JAUELU010000041.1:1606001-1618684 GCA_032357145.1 Evasterias troschelii | reverse complement strand
GTTGTTCTGTCTATACGTATGATCACGTATTTGATGAAATGACGGTTGTAAGCTTCGTTATTCAATGGAACATATAGAGGGTGGAAATCAAGTTACCGGTACACTTCAGATAACCATTAAATATATTATCCCTTAAACATTGACAGAATCTAACTGTCATTTACACGTCATGTTTTCAGGGTGTCGTTTATTTTGCACATTGTTAAGGGGAAACCTGCTCAATTCCGTCAGGTTAAACGTTTCCATACAGCAGGAGACATGCATAATGAACGTTAAACCTCTAATCCGCTATTGCTAACCCTTTCAGTGATAAATCAATCTCGTTGCTGTGGAACGAAACTTTGTTCATTTCACTTCACTCAGTGATTTTGTCAGAATTTAGAGGGGGCGTCTTGATGTCAAGAGGAACTTAGGATTTATTTCTAAATGATACTGATACATGAATAAGAAAACTGTAAAGCCATTGAATGGCAACAAATGTTGAAACAAAACAATATAGATCTGCAAAATGCAAATTAGACCTGCGACAATTATTGTAAGGTCAGGGGTGAGAGTCATTGATGAATAAAGGTCTAGAACTCGGATCCAAATGTTACTGGGTATGATGACATCCTTGCTCTATGATGACATGATGGTATTTGCACTTTTTGTTAAACCCTTGAGGTTTAGATTTAACAGAGCTTTTAGGAAACAACAGTAGAGAAAGTGGATCAAAAAGCAGGGTCTCTTTATAATGCGGTTAATAACGATCTCATCGCCAGGCTCACTTTAAAAGTCTGAATTCAGACAAAAGTCTGAAACTTCTTATTCCTTTAAGTCAATATGTCAAAGAAACAAATTCTTTCTAACACCACAGATGGTTGCTTTATGAAAATAATTTTTCTTAAAACTTTGTTTGTAAAAATGGGAAACGCTCCAAACTGTAAACAAAAAGGTATAACCATTAATTTGTGATATCTGTATTGCTTTAAATACATTCACCTTGTTGGGGATAAAAGTCATAGCTGTGTCTAGTGTCTACCTGACTTCAGTGAAAGATTTGAAAACAAATTTTCCCTTAATGTGAAGAAGCGAATGTATGTATCATGACGAATGTGTGTCAGCCACGCTGTGTCTCTGGGCAATAATACACAAAATACACCTCAGCATTGAGCCACAAACTCAAACACCACAGCAGAGAGGTGAGGTTTTTATGTCCTACACATCAAAGAGACACCGCAGTGGGTTTATAGAGCAACCTGTAATTTGTAACTAAGGGTAACTACTACTGCTGATTAACAAGATAAAGAAGGTTGAGAAATTCATGTCAGGGTTCACACGTCAGAGAGTTGTAAAAAGGACTCAACCAGCTGACCCAGAATTCTGCCTAACATTTTCATTTGTTTTTTGTTTTCTGTTTTGTTCCTTTGTTTAATATTCCTTAACGATCGTTCATTCAGTTAAAATAGTGGGATCATTTCTTAGTTACAAGATTACTCAAACAGACTTAGTTAATGCCTATCACAAAACGTTATAAAACTACATGATTGATGACCGGTAGAATGTTCACACAACTATATTTTTAAATGAAATTTATAATTCTGATTCTTGGAAAGGATGGGAACACTTGGACGAGTTGATAAATACTGGGGGAGGGGACTGAAGTTGACAATTCTTCACATGGTACCTTTCTGTGATAATACTGCCTGGGTACCTAAACAAGATTTTCGTTGATCGAGGTTAGATATTGTTTTAATTAAATGTTTCTCCGTAAAATTACTAGAAAATTGAAAGCTAAGTTAAGTTGAGATGGTTCACAACGGATGTCTTCCATGGTCAGATATCGATTATATCAATAACCAATCAATCAAGCTAGCTTTCAATAATTTAGATGTTTAATTCTCACAAGATATTAGAAACTCCTATCTCATTATCAGTATCTGCACATGTTTGATCTACGTCTTCGTTGGAAAGATATGTAAGTTAACTTAAGACTTGCTTCATGATTATTGAATATTGAATTGAATCGATATTTCTCTCTTTTTGAAAAGTTCATTTATTTTCACATCAAGTAGGATATACAAAGTTCAATAGATTCGTCAGAAACCGCACACATGTTGGATGAAGAATCTTTAATCCTCAAAAAGTTATTAAGCATTGACGTGCTATCAATGATTTGCTTTGTGTTCAATTATTAAATTTCCACCGCAACTAGCAACTGAAGTATCGATATAATTCCAACAAGAAACGAAGATGTCAAAAGTACAACATTACCACGAGTGAAAGAATATCTTAGAGCGAAACATGTTATATCCAAACTCGCTCATTAACTTAAAATACTTGAAAATGAGCTAATTAGGGTTCAATCTATTACTTTAAATCTTATAAACAATGATAAACTCCCCATCAATTCTACTTAATTTGTTAGACAAAAGAAAGTATGTAGCACAATGTCCGAAAGCAAATGACATTGTTTGTGCTGTCAACAAGCGTCGGTATTGGGGGTTTTATTTAAGGTATTCGCGAGCACTTCGCCCGGAACACCTCTCTGGTTTATTCTTTAGTTGTTTTTTCTTGTCAAACAGCAGTCTTGCCTTTCCAAACAAAACAATATTCATGGTTTTCGTTTAGGAAATAAGTACGTCTCCCACGGGGGTTTAATGGTCGTCAGTTAAGGTCAGTTGATCGACTAGACATGATGTAGGCCAGTTGTCACATTAACCATAATAAACCTTACCTTCACTCTTCGTTACTGCCTCGTTACTGGAAGTCTGCTTGGGTTCCTTGCCGAGTGGAGGGCTTGTATTCCCCGTAGCAGGTGCCGCTGTATACGCTGTTTGATTCTTTCCCGTACCGTGCTGTCCCTTCACCGAGGTACCGAAGCTCGGCGAGTCGTACGACGACTCGAAGCTACCGTACCGCTGCCGCTCGTGGTCCGCCGTTCCGCTGACGAATTTCGCGGCGAAGCTGCTGGCAAAGCTCGCCGGTAGTCCGTGTCCATTGTGAGATGACGCGTGGTAAACATTGGTGGTATGGTTTGAGTATCGTTCAACGTAAGCCTGACGTCCAAGGGTTGTGTAGTAGCTCCCGGTGGTGGGTACCAAGGCTGTGTCATAACCCTTCTGGGATCCAACGTACGGGTAAGAAGAGCTGTTCTCGTACTCTTCGTTTACACCGGTAACAGACATGGGTGGATAGTGGGTCGTATCGCCCGAGGAGTAAAACCAAGGGTTGGTATAACAGCTTTGGTCTGGAGCTAGCGAGTACATGTTGGTAGCGGACGGTGGTCCGGCAGCGGTAGGCATGTTGTGCCCCACTGCAGCCTGGGTAGGTGAATCAGCAAATTTAGGAGCGAAAGTTCCGCTACCGTTGCTGCATTTGGTAGCGGCGAGTCCTGCCGTGCCATGGGTATCACTCTGTTGACTAGATTTAAGGATGGCCCCGCTCTCCCCTGAATTTATCAAAGAATTCACACAAAACGTCGATGTTGTCATTTTAATGCCGGTCGTATTTTTCTGCGATGCTATTCCGGCAGAACCAAGACTCTCTGGTGATAAACCTTAGACGACCCTGCAGGAATAAAAGACGTCAAGAAAAGGGGTCCAATGTAAATCACGTGGGACACCACAGCCAATCAACCGACATGACCGACACCTGGGCCTATAATGCACGTCCAAGGTGGTGTAAAATAACTGCGTTTTTATCTGACAAAAATTGGACGTCCCACGCTTCATAAAGTCGTAAATGCAGCAGTTTATGACGGCATAAAATTTGGAGAATAAAAACGGCACGGGTGTTAGTTAATAACTCGCCCCTTTGCCCAGGTTAGCTCATTTACCGCTCTGATCAATGGTGATGAATTAGAGTTGTGTTCACTGATTCACTCGCTTCATCCGTCCTACATTTTATCACTTTGTAACGTACGCAAGGGCATAAACATGAACAGATACTGACTGCCAGCACGCATGCACGCACGCACAGGTAACCAATTTGAGTAGCGTTTGGATCTTAGTTGCCAAAGTAAATATACGTGGAGAGGAGGATGTGTGATTGGACGATGCTTGCGCTATGGTCAGATGTACTCAAGAAGTGAAACAGCCTTGGTCTCTGCATCCTGTGGATGCAATGACCGATCAAGTGCATCTTATACAAAAACATATTATTTATAGAACAGAGAAGCAAATTCATTATCATAATCATCGGCAAAATAAATGTATGCTTTTAAATATTTACGCGCTATAACTGAAAGAAAAATGGAGTATAGCGACCCTGAGACTAACCGTCCCTGAAATATATTTCCGCCCAAAATACTTCAGACAAGCAGTGTCTTAGCGAGGCTTGTTAAACAACTTATTGATGAAACCTGCATGCTTTACAACAAAGTAGTTTTCTAAGATATGTTTTGTTGAAAGGCATCCTAAGACCTGTATATAGGTTTATGTTTCGTCAAAAAAAACAATTTGTTCAATATTGTTATAGAAATTTTGATAATTGTTTGCGTTATGTTATTAAGATTGTGGCTGGAAAGCATGGAAAAATGAAATGTTATTTATAAATAAACATATTCTTAGATAAGTCCCCCACCCCCATCCCAATCCCCACCCACCCTCGTATAATATTTCGCAATCACGTAAAAGAATCAACCTTTTTTAGAAAAGCCTTGTCGTGTTGGTAAATTTTATTGGTTTGCTCAACCGGTCTCATTCCCTCTTGGGCGTCGTTTGTTTCTCACGCAATGTAAAGTATTTCACCTCCACCACATTTGAATCATTTCTGTTCAGAATCTGAGCTGTTTTCCCGTTTTTATTTTTTGTGTATTCATGTGGAAATTTCCCACGGGAAATCTGCCATTCTTGGTCAATGAGGTCGTGAGACGGAGTCACGGAAATTCATAAGTTTGTTTTATTGTCGCTGTTTCGAAAATCCTTGCTTGAATCACACAATAGTGGAACTTGGTTGAGAAATGTAATCGAGTAATTTTGTGTGTTGTCTTGTCATGTAGCCTTCGAGAAAGACTCTGCTAGAGTCGAAACGTCAGGCCACTAACTAACTTTTTGCGAGTAATTTTGTGTATGATTTTTTTTATATATATAAGAGGGGAGTAGCTCAAATGTATCAATAATACACGTCCATTACACAGCAATCGACATCCCTACTCCATTATCCCCTTTCTGGAAGATGTTTCATTGACGGCCGGAGATTTTTTATCGGGAATTGCTCTCAAAAAATAGCAGAAATGCGCTAAATATTGTAGCAGATAAAGCGTTCAAAAGAAGACAATATTGTTACTTTGAATATGTCCACAAAATAGTCTTAGATTATGGAAAGCTTTCCACCTTAAGTTAACGTGTTTATTCTTTTTTAAATTTGTCAATAATTTGCTGGTTCTACTTCCATCTTCCAAGTGTAGGCCCCCTACGGGTACAACCGCTTAGTTTGTTTCATTTAATTTCATTTTATTTTGACGTGAAGCTAAGGACTCTCAGAAAAGCGAACCAAATCAATATCTAACCAAGAACACCATGGGGAGAAAGCAAAGAAGGAAGTTTCAGTTTTAGACGTGGAAGGAAAAACCACAGAGAATTATCCCAGGTAAAACTAACGCAATCAGGTGAAAACCCAATCCACATATTGCCCCCGGCAGGATTCGAACCGGGGTCCAAGAGGTGGAAGACGAGGAAAGATACCATTTCGCCAACCTTTGTTTTCAATCCTTTCAAGCATAAAAAACAGCTACATGTCTTTGTCTTTGCCTATCTGGCTAGACATAATGTACATTTCTGTTTTAGGTGGCATGGATTAATTTAAACACAAATACCATTCGGTTTTCTTACTTACATCAGCCTCGATTTACTTTTCAGAAAGTTTTCTTTGCTACTGTATTGTACGCATTTTTAAATACATTAACCCTTCTGTGAGGTTTCGAAACCTTCGCACATCATGATCAATGACTTTTATTAGCTTCATTAAATGATATCTCTTTCAATCGAACGGTTTCAATAATCACCGAGAACCACAGCGGTCCGTTTGCAATGGTTTCCCCCCGTCCCTCAACCGGTAGATAAATCAGTCAGTGCGGTGAAACTTACGGTCTCGTTCCGGTGTTTTAGCCGTTGAGGAAAGACTGGAAACTCTGCGGCTTTGATATATTCTCGCTCCGTCTCTGGAGTGAACTTACCTCCGAGATTCAAGCCTTGATTTCACGCCAACTAGTGAAACACAATCCTTCATTGTGAAACAATCTATTATACAAATGAAGGTGTGTCTGAAGGCAATAGTTGCTGGGTATACAGAGGGCGCTCCTGACGCCCTCAGAGAAGATTGGTTACAACATTTCTCTATGGTTTCAATGAGCTCTTTTGACAGGTTTTTAAGGTAAACAAAAACACACTATATAAAGCAGTACCTTCGTATATAAATTGATACTTCATAAACAGGCCTTAATTTTATGTTAGAATCGGTTTTGGTATTCTTTGCTGTACAGCACACTCTTTCATAACATTCCAGAGATACCTTTATATGAACCGCTATGGAACTCAAAGGTATTCTTCATGATTGGTAAGGATCGAACACATAATTATTTAGTTTTAGTCTGAAAGCTTACTGATAATGAAGTTCATACTAGAAATATATTTTCTGTGAAAGTGTTTCCCTCTGAAAGGAAGTCATGTAAAGAACATAGCCTTTAAAAAACACACAGCAGCTGATTTTGGTTTTTAAACCAAAACATTGCCCTGAATGAAAGCCCAATCACGGCACCGTCCCTCTTTGATGATTCGTTAAATACAATAGATACGTTCACTGTATCTCTTAATTACCTTTGCACACAACTGCTTATTTCCGACACGCCGGATCAATGGCAGATGTGTTCAGCAGACAGTGAGCTTGGAAATGCTAATGGTAACAAGATGGTGTTAAGCTTTGTACACACTGCGGTCCATCTATCTATAAATTCAGTGAGATTACTACCAAACAATTGTTAGAACTAGCAGGGTGTCCCTCCCCTCCCTTCCTTGTTCTGTGATAATCTCAAAAGGTGCTAATATAAAACAAATGGTGAAACAATTTCACACAATGTTAACTTACATTCTGTTCATTTTACATGGCTGTGCAATAGAGCAAAGTTAAACCATCAAACACGCTCTTTCCTTTAATTGTTTGTCTTTTAATTAGACGAATTTAGACCAAACAGACCTTCAAAAAGACCTAATTTTCTAATAGTTACTGTGTTATACTTTTAGTAAATGCTTTTAACTTGCCTTGATAATTCTGTGAGCAAAAAGGAAAGACAAATAAGACAGCTTAATCCGCGTTTGACTAATAATTGTAACTTCTAATAATTAATCCTAAGAATAGACTGAAAACCGAGGACTTTCAAAGCATCAGAAATTGTATAAGAAATCTTGATACAACGCAACTCATAATCAGTTAAGGCAAGATAGTTTGTTTTAAAATGATAATGAAAATTGTATTACACAACTTCCCAATGATGAAGTCAAATTTACAGCATCGACCGAGCCGTTTGTAAAGAAATATGGTGCGAGTAATCCATAGCCCAAAAGGGTGTAATAAAACATGGCATATTTTGAGAAGTACTCGTAAGTTGTGGATTGTTTCAGACCCTGCAAGTCCCTCACTAATGACTTGATTAGAACGCATCCTCTCCGACACCAATAAAATGTGTTTACGAAGACCGAGAGTCTTTTAGCGGGGCCGCTCCGTGCCCCACACGGGCTTGGAGTAGGTACCGATCAGAGCTATCAAGTTGCTCCTAAACGGTTTCCTCTCTAACCTAATTAAGGATTGGGTACGGGGAGATAATCCCACACCTTCGATTTATTTTGGGCGGCTTGGACCTTGTTAATTGCATCCTCATGTTTGGGTGGTGGACTGGGTATCATCAAGAAAGCTGTGACGATACGTCTGGTGGGGGGATGATGAGGCTAAAAAACACCAAGGTGTATTGTGGATGGTCAATAGGCAATTATGGGTCCATGAAGGGATCTTTGTACGGGTATGTGTTTGGGGTGCTGAAGGGAATGGTCTCGTTAGCTTCATAAACTAAGTAGAAGTGATGGCCTAATGTAAGTTATGTTTTCCCTTTTGCTTCTCTTTTCAATGCCACAATCCCCATAGGTGTTTAGAGCATTGGATTTGAATAAGTATTATGATTCTTGTTTAACAGTTTGAGGGAAGCAAAATGCTGCGTACAATTCAAACAGATGAACATTGTTATCAAATTATATCATGAAATGCTTTACTGTGCATTATGTCTGCTGTAGAAATGTTTATATGCCGTTGCATTTTTTTTTTTTATTAAAAAGAATACACGATAAGATGTGTGTAAAAATATGTTAGTAAATAATACAGTACAACATTTTAATAATTTTATTCACAGCCTTCAGATTCAAGTCAAAGTTCACACCATATTTTGTAAAACGTTAAATGTTCCCCAAAACCAACCAACTCACCCGTCAAAACATAGGGGTAAACGGAATATATCTAGTAGAAGTCGTGACTGTAACCTTTCGAATCTTCAGTCATTAACTAATAACTCTAAAACCCAACTAAAGCATCATTTTTTTTGGGGGGGAAGACTAATAGTTCCCATCCATGATGACCTAAGACTTTCACCGGCGAGAGCTTTTTAAAAAAAACATTTTTTCCTGTTTGTGTTTGGGGTCGCCATGCCTCGTTAGCTAAAACCACTACTTCATTCCCAATAAATCAACATCCAATATCCTATGGCCATATAGTTCGATACCAAACACGTTTATGTCATTAACTGTCAAGTCCAAAGTTAACTAGGGAAAGCCACCCACGATAAGATGCATTGTCCGACAAGTCTTGGACATGTTTAAAGCATCTCCTCCGATCACCCCAGGCCACACAGCATGACCATGGGGGAGAGAGGCTTTGTGCTCCGGCCGACCGCCTACGGTTTGACTCGGTAGGAACACGTGGTAGCACGGTGTGTCCGTTGAAGGAATAGCAGCGGGATCTGACACCAATAAGTCTCGTTATAAAGTCATATTCTTGTGGTTGAATAAAGTCCTTAAATTAACTACATTATATTCCCATAAAATATATGACAGTTTTTAAATCTAAACGCTGTTTTGGTATCCGGTGTTAATCATAATAAATAACTACCCTGCCATGATGGGCAAATACGAATACATCCAACCATACAATTTGTTGCAAACTTACCAGACAGCAATCACAATTGAAAGGTACCGTTTACAAAAAATGCTTTTATTTTTCACATTGTTTTACTTTCTTTTTACCAGAACGATCACAATAACTTATTATAACATTCAGGAAGCGCGCTTTAATGTTTTTGGTTGTTTGTCTGTTAACTTGGTTTTTGTTTGTGCGTTTTGTTTTGTTTTTTACATCGTTTTGATGAGCAATGAGGATAATTAAAAGAAAGGTAAAAATAAGGACTGTTGATAAGTTTTATTTACGGTAGGAAAATGTTTAGAGTGTACAGACATTTTTTTAACAGTATTTTCACCCGAATGTTAAGTTTTCAGATATGCGAATATTGTTTTCAATTGATCTTGAATGAACAGTTACGAATTTGAAGACATGTCATCTACGAAAAGAAATATAAATTGAAGGAGGAACATTCTTTATACCACTGGACAACAAAAATTAAGGTAACGAGAGTTGTTTTAAATCACTGAGAATATCAGTGACAAGATCATTCAAACTCGCAAACACAACATCAACTTCAGAGCATCTCATTCGATATGCAACTGTCGTATTCCCCAAGGAAAACCCGACAAGGTGTTAAATTTGTGGGTGTGTGTACACCGCCTGCTTTTCTTTATCAAAGTGATGCATTTTTAACGAGTAAGATATTAGTAGCGAATTAACGGGTCATTTAACCACCAAGTGAAAATCTTAAGCAAACGACCTGTTAAATAACGGATAGAACATACGAGGCTATAATTCAAATCTCACAGAGAGAGAGAGATCTCGTGGCGAATCGGACCGTGGCAGGTAGTTCGCCTCATACCCAGATTGAGACACCAAACTTCAAATTATTTATGTTAATATTTAACAGATTTCCACTAAAAATGAGTTTTCCCTCGTGGTTAATTGTCACCGTATATTGTGACCAAATCCCGTATTTGTGGTAACATCTGTTTTTTTCATCGAAGAAAAGGGAAATATAGCGGATTTGTAGAAAGTCGCTGAAGGAGTGCGACCCAAGGGTTTGGATAATTAAGGGGGGGCAATAACCGCAAAGTCAATGACTTCTGTGTTGATTAATAATACATTCCATGATTCTGTCTGCGTTAGAAGTTTCTGCAATTCTACTAATATTTACTAAAAAGCTTGACTATTAGGGTCAAACAACTTCAATTTACAAATCTAAGTGAACATGCCGTTTCCATTAAGGTGTTTTCATAAAACTAAAATTAATTGCCAAGTTATGTGAGAAGAATTTTGGTACATGTGGACTTTTCAAAGAGAAAACGGCGCCTAATTGAACAGTACAGGCCAATTTTATGTATACCCCTGTTGAATACAATGTTGTGGTTTTACGAAACAGCTGACCTGCCAAAATTAATGGTTTCAAACCAGGACAGTGTTAAATCAAAATGTCTGTAATGACTAAATAAACATGAAGTTGATCGCATGACTGTTTATAAAACAGACTGTAAAACAACTAAAAGTTGTAGTTCGTTACTTTTTGAGGTGTGTTCCCAAAGAACGAAATGACTTCACTTAACTCTGTCTTACCAATTCGCCTTTGACCAAACCAAGCATCAGACCAAATCAGTTGAAGTAGCCATTAATACACTGAGCTTTTACACTAATTATTTCCCTATGTTATCGCATCTACCCTAACGGAAATCTGCTGGCCTTAGGTAGAGTTTTAAAAAATGAAATAAAAAATAAGTACAGTGAAACTTGGTTTTCAGTTTTCGTGCTTTCAGTGAAAGTTCCCTAATAGTAGGGCTTCTCCAAAATTATCAAGCAACTTTGCATTAACAACGAAAAACCAAATTATACCTACTATTATCAGGAATTGTATGTTCATTTCAATTTGATAAATAGCTGATCAGATTAGAGTTTCAATAACAAAACAAAACAAAACGTCCTTTGTTAATTCATTCTCTTATTTAAAAAAGGAGAGATTTGAAGTTCAGCGTTTTTAACCATAGTGTCATTCTGTATGGCATAACTGTGTGCTGAACGCAGATAGCAACTCATCTTCGTGACCTTTGAACCTGACCATCACATCTGACTAAAAATTCCCATGCTGTCATTTTGATGTCTCAAGCAGAACAGCCAAGAAAGGTGACCTACAGGCGGTATCCACAACATCTGTCTCAAAAACGTTTGTGATTAACTTAGAGTTAAGGGCTATTTTTAAGTTTAGCCAGTTTCACGGTTGCGTGGAATCATTTGGAGAAAAAAAATCTGTCTTCGGAACACGCGTCCCGTGCGAGTCTTAAAAACAATGACAGATAAAGACATTCTATACTCGAAGACAAAACTATCATCAAGAAAACGGATAATGTAACGGCGTATTATTAAAAGCTTAACATGAAAAATAATTGCTCACATTTTTTTTGACTAATGCGAAGAGAAAATGTTGTTTCGTTGTTTTAGTGTTTTGCTTTTACCATGTTTTTACATGTATCTTCTGATGTACCATTTTTATGATTTTATATAGTAACATTCTACTCTAGTAATTTGGCTTGTAGACCACGAGTGGAATTCTAATAAATCAATACCAATACCAATTATTGCGATTCATAAAATCATATTGACATTATCCTTATATTTTTAATTTTTTTAATGAAACCTCAACACCTTAAGTGAAGCGCAAGCTGCCATCATATAAGAAAGCATTATTCTGCCCAATAATAATTATTCAAATCAAATAAGGCCTATTTGGTCTATACAGATCTTTTTTGTCAAATGGAGGAACAATATTTGTAATTTCAGATTAGTTATTACTTAAATGGCACACACACACCTTTAAGGTGGAAAAGATCTTCCAGGGGATACAAAATACCGCATAACCAGTTGTCATGTTGTTATTTTTAGAAAGGCGTGTCATTCACGTCGTAAAGGTAGCTCTGCTATGAATCGTCGCCCTCCAGTTAAGTTTTTATATTGCTAAAATATCGCAACGGGTCAATAGATTATAAAAGAGACTGCGTTACATTTTTACGGTTACAAGCAAAGTAAACTTACGGTCAAAAAGTCATAAAATTGTATTATTGCTTGCGAGAAAAACCATAAAATGCTTACCTTGAACCACCGATGTCTGCTCGTAAAATGAAACAACCGTCTCACGGCAAAGGGGCGGGCGGTAACAACTAAGTAAAACACTGCAACTGCATTCCACATGGTGTGCCAGGCATGTTTGTAATATGTTAATGAGATGCGTACACGTGACATGCTGATGAGCCAGTCACGGGGACGCTGCGTTGCTCGGTGGTTTGAGCTTGCGCAATGGCTAATGAAATGTGCGTCAAAACTTTGCTGCGGTGTGCCTCCTGCGACTCTGTGTGCTGACTGATGATCAGAATGATCTACTCATGGTTTACAAAAAGGGAAAGTGTTTACAGTGGATCAATTTCTCTGGACTCTTCTCGAGTTTTAGTAGATAAACATTTGACGAACTTTTATTGACATTGAATCGTTCGTCTCTAAAGTGCTTTGAGGACCATCAGTGA
>JAUELU010000041.1:1552521-1563997 GCA_032357145.1 Evasterias troschelii | reverse complement strand
TTGGTAACGAGCAACGGAGAGCTGTTGATAGTATAACACATTTTGAGAAACGACTCCCTCTGAAGTAACGTAGTTTTCGAGAAAAATGTAATTTCTCACTAAAATATTTGAATCTGAAAAAGACTTGCGGCCTGCGAAGCCCTTTTCAGGCATCTGAAAGCACACAAATTTGTACAACAAGGGTGTTTTTTCTTTCATTATTTTCTTGCAACTGCGATGACCAATTGAGCCCAAATTTTCACAGGTTTTTTTACTTTATGCATAGGGCCTAATGTTGGGATACACCAAGTGAGAATACTTACTGGTCTTTGACAATTAACATGAGAGCAAATTATATTGATATGTCTAAGGAGTTTGTCAATAACAACCAAATTAATACTTTTAAATGAAAAAAACATAAAAAGAAACGCATAACAATCGGGGGTTGTTTTTTCATGATCTCTGTTGTATACGAAGTTACAATTTTAAGAATAATCTTAAAACATCGGTCACAGTCAAACTTCAGTTCACTGAACTATTCACATTGTATGATAAGTAGCCTGCTTTTTATGTTTTCACGGTTACCTGTTTTAATGATACCTTTTACAGTACTGTTTCCTATGTATTTTTGGCGTTTAGTGGTTTGTTTTCTTTTATGTTGAAGGTCGAAGTATTTTCCCGACAGGGACGATAAAGTTTTATTTTAATGTAGAATTGTGTTGTGTTTTTCAACGGACCACTCACAGAACAACAACAAAACAGTTGACAATATGTTCCCACAAATGAAATTTGTTTCTGATCAAGAATTGTGGTTATTATTCCTATTTTGTTTCTATATCTTGTTTGCTTTGAAAAATACAGCTTCCACAAACAACAACAAGAAAGTGAAACCGTGTACATCAATGATCCTCATCAAAAGAAGTCCGCGAAAATGACAGCTATTACATGGAAGTTACAGTGAATTACAGGAATAGAAAATAGATAAATAAAAACATTTAGTTAGATAGATATAGATATTAAGCCTATACGAAGATAAACAAACACTAATTGAATATTGTCCACATCGCTTGTAATAAAGATGTCCGATAATTGTTTATTTCTTATTTGTAATTTTTTCTCAGAACAAAATATTAGGTTAGACGACATTGTTCGTAGCTGTAATTTTTTTAAATTATATTGTTCAAATTCAGAAGACAAACAACTGCTGAAAAGGTATTTAACCAGAAAGCATAGACCCTAACTATAAAGAATGCGTCTGAACATTGAAACGATTCGTTTGATAATACTACTAACGAATTCGTTATGGTCGCGATTGATCGAGCTTGTTTCCAAGTTAATCGTAATACACGAATCGGAATGTTTTTTGCTGTAAATTAATCAGCACTTGAATTATTGTGTGTACACAAGGATAATGAGTTACCAAAATATTAATATATTTGTTTAGTTGTACGGATTTCGTTGGAGAATACCGACCCGCGAACTGTGGTGTTTTACCTACGGACGTTTCACCGGGAAGCGCGCGTCGACAGGAACTGCTGCCGTCGTGTGACGGCCAAAGTAGGGTCGTTAACACGCAGCAGCTGCCGTTATCTCGTACTGCACTATGCTCATGTTAGCAGCGTGATAGCGGTTTGTACATGTAACGAATTCAACGCCAAGACCTCGCTAACACTATGGTTATTAGCACCAATATTTATTTTGACTAGTTTTCTGGTATTTACCAGGAGGGGGGATGTATTTTTGTTATTCGCTAAACGATTTGTTTGGATGATTGAACGAATAATTTGAGTTAACATAATTTTTACTGTGTTTTTAATTCGTCTTCGCATTAAATGAAATGAACGAACTTGCGTAAATGTATTATTTAAATATTGACTACTGTTGTAACATAAAACTCTTGGTGTTCTTTTCTTTCACTTAATAATCGTGTATCAAATGAACAAATTGTTTTTACGTTTCTTTTTTAACAAAACAATATAATATTTTCCTGACCACCGTATCCGGTCCAATCATCTTAATGCAATCTAAAGACAAATCTAATTAAAGTGATTCAAACAGTGTTTTATAATTAGTTGAGAGGCTAATTATCCTTACTTGATTTCATTTAATTGTATCTGAATTGGAAAGAAAGAAAACTTGCATCAACTTAGAAGCTGAATTCCGAGGATCGCGGCTGCAATGTGTTCGAGCAGCAGGCATGCAAAGGGCGCCTTTGGCAGGCGGCCACATCAACCCATGATCACAGCAAGAGATCGGAAGCGTTTGCTTTTTCCGGAGGGATGGAAAACCGGAGGGCCCGGGGAAAAAACTCAAGGCGTAGGAGAGAACCAACAGTCCTAGCTGGGAATCAAACCGGGGACATAGGTAAGGGGTGAGCGGTTAATGTACAAGCCACTCACGTAACCCAAGATTCCAAAACTTGATACAAGGGTTTAGTTAAATTTCCGTCGTCCGTTTGTTTGTCTAATTTGATAAATTTAAAAATGATTTAGATATAAGATAGCTATGTCCTTTAATCGAGAAAGTTGTAGAAAGTTTCATTTGAGGCACTGAACGAAAAAATAATCGTCAACTATTTTAGTAATAATTGATACAGTAGCATCACTGCTGAGACCCATCATGTTCTTGAATTTACAAACAGCCATCCACCAACAGTGTGCATGTTACAGAATGTTGTGCATTGTGACTGACATACCTGGAAGTATTTCATGAGATTGTTTAGGTTTTTTTTTCTTTGTCAAAATTTGTTGTTCGGAGAAAATAAATTCAAGATTACTCGGTCTTTTGGAATAAAAACGGGCGAAGCGACTTAAACGGGTACCGATTCGACAAGAACGATTCTCCCAGTAAACAATACGGACAAATTTGCAGTAATTTTTAGACAAAACGTTGACATGAGTTTACACTCGCTCGTTTTCACTTGCCAGTTTCGTCAACGAAGCTTTCTCTTTGTTTCCCCAAATATTGAAAATGAAGCGATTCATTTCGGTTTCCATAAACGAAAGGGCTATTAGATCTGCTTATAAATGTGCATTCATGTCATTATGAAAGACCAATTGATCCATGTAGTTCGTTATATTTAAAATAAGTGCACTTTGAACAAAAACAAATGTCAACTCTTGCGTTTAAATCAACAAACTTCAAGATGTTGCTAGAATTATTAGAATCTACTTGTGATTTTTTATCTACAATTGAAACTCTAGCAACAAAATCCTAGCTGTACCATGAAATATCAAACTCTACTTGTGCCGCATCTGATATCCGTTGCAAAATCAATAAACAACGATGTTGTTTTTTGCGGTAAAGTTTTCTGATCTAGTGATATATGATTGGTGTTATGGGGGACCAGACGACGGAAAAGTCACGTTTTATTTGTAATTCATCATCACACTCCCATCACAAAGCGACCACCAACAATATGCTGACTGCCGCCCAATGGTTTTTAAAGAACGTCATTGAATGTTTCACTGTTTGCTTTGAAAATAGTTTTGGTTTGAAGAATGAAGTATTCCCCTCCAAAAACCATTGCTGTGGTAACGACTGAACGAATATGACGCAACAACAAAATGCCGCACCCTACAAAGAGAATACTGATGAATTATTCATTAATTCTAAAGCTTTCAGAAGAAGAGCCATTCTACTTTTTATTCCTTAACTCTTCACTTTTTGATCTCTCTGCATGACTTTATAAGCTTTTCAAGGACAATAGGCCTACGAGTGGTACTCACAATTAAATATTATAAAGATGGCGGTAGGCTGTACGAAAAACACACACGTCTTTGATCGAACAATCCGAACAACTCACCGGTAAAAGGCACCAGAGTTCATCGGTCAAAACAGCGCTGATGGCCCCACCGTTTCATCCATCACGTTGCGGTGACAACTCAATATAGTCCTAGGCAAACAAAAGATCCACAAACTTTTATGTATGAAAAACAACAGTTATACATTAATGATATTAAGCAAATATATGGAATATGAATTTTTATGGCGTGGTTGGCCACTTCATGGGCTTGGCTGTTGTAAAATTACAGCCACGTGATCAGAATGGCGCTGGATTGTTAATTCCCAAGAGCTTTGGGTCAGACGATGGGGCGCCAAGATAATATTGGCGGTTATAGAGAAGGTATAATGCTGGGATTACAATCACCAACTTGATAGTACCAGCTACTTTTTCATTAAAAAAATATTTGTTTTTGAAAAAAAAACGAAAAAGTAAACGCTGTTTTGAATCGTATAGCCATCACATCTCATCACCTCAAGACGATCTAATTAGTTTCTTGTTGATTTTTACCACACTAGTGTTATGATCAATAGTTCACTTGCTTTACGGGTAAAGTATAAATTTAAGGGCATACAATGATTTCAATGCGTTACTTACAACATTGTCATTTTCCGACATATTTATTTTTGTTTACAAAAATAGTCTGGCGTCTACACCTTGTTATCTCGTTGACATTACGTTTAATGAACACAGGAAACGCGACAAAGATGATGACGATCTGTAAACAATACTTGCTCACAAATAAAATAGGGCATATTACGGTACATATGAAAATTTCCATCATTCATTTTGAAACTGCCAAAGAAATCATAATTTTCTGTGGTGGAAACATTGACATAAATGCTTATGATGTGCGACTGTTTACTGATTTTATTTGTTTTACGGTGATTCAGGTTTTATTTTTTTACA
This sequence comes from Evasterias troschelii, assembly GCA_032357145.1. Classification (NCBI taxonomy): domain Eukaryota; kingdom Metazoa; phylum Echinodermata; class Asteroidea; order Forcipulatida; family Asteriidae; genus Evasterias; species Evasterias troschelii. The sequence continues at coordinate 1,559,325 of JAUELU010000041.1, read as the reverse complement.
TCTTCTTGATAATTCTTCATGTCCAACTTTTCATATAAATTGCGCCCTCAATATTATGAACATTACCACTATAGTACACGATATTCTTTCTTTCTTTTTTGCGAAAATTTTACATAAGTGAATTGGTGAAAGAGTTCAAATTGTTTGCCTAGTGGTAAGACTGAACTAGAGAGGAGAGTTATTGACGCAATTTCTCGGTATTTGTTTCTTTTTCTCAAAGGCTGACATCATTTCATCTTTTGAGAAATGAACCAAGAAAGTGGTCAAAATGTGAGGGTATTAAAGTTGCATGGTCCACTTTTCGCTCAAAAGAATTTATTTGTTCTCAGTCTGAACGACTTTTTAAAAACACTTTCGCATATGCCACAAAATAGTACACAAAATACATGGAACATGCAAAACTGATGGACGTGAGACAATTGTCTTTAATTAATTTTAGTTTTTAATTGAATACCACTTTTCATTGGCGGATTTGTTCGAGCAGAACGTTTGCAGAAAACATGTCCTTTACGACAATCACAAAAATGTCCTTTGTTCTGTATTAAACGTAATTAGAGTTATTCATGTTTTGACCGTAACAGCACTTTAAAACTGTTGTAATGTACCGTAAATGCATAGGAATATCTTCGAATTATTATAAGTAGGCTACTGTTATAGAAAGTATAATTAATTTACTATTTCTTGGGTTTGTTTCTTGTTTGTTTGTTTTTGGTTTCTTGTTTATTTTCATTTATTTTCATTTATTTATATATGTAGGCCTATATATTTTTTTTTCAAGAACAGAAATAACAATCAGGCACTAGTAGGAAGAGTTCGTTGGCCCAAATATTTCATATGAACCCGTGTATTCCTTATATAAAACAAATTGCTAAAGGTCAAGTTTTCGTTCCTATTGGGACCGTAACGAGGTACTTTGTCCCAGGGCTAAAAAGCAACAGTGCGCCCGCTGTTGATGGGCTTCTTGAATTGAAGTTGAAAAGGCACCATAAAGACAACACAGCAAAAACTTGGGTCGTAAAATTGAAACCATGCTTGGGTGTTGTCACTTACCCCCAAAAAATCCAAATCTACACCATAAAGTATTGAAATAACACAAATTTGTTCAAAAATAAATACATTGGTGTTATTTTACCACCCTAAGATGCTAAGTTTGATTGTGTCTTGATTGTATCTATTTCGTGACAACACTCACGGTGTCAATTTCAACACCTCAGTTTTTGCAGCGTATGGTCTACAACTGGCTTACTGCTCACACATGTTTGATTTCCATTCCTTCTATCACTATGTTATTAAAGTAATTAGCAAAAAACCAAATATACACAAATAAAAACTTTACTGCATATTATTATTTTATTCCAAAATAAACATGGGCGATTCTAGAAGATACGTAGAGTTCTCCAATACTAACAAAGCATCCTCACGTGCAACTTTCTATTGCAGTTATTCAAAATTTAATGGTGTAATGTGCATCCATGTGAACACTTCTTGGGTTATTTCCCTTGACCTTGAACTTTGTACACAACATTTCCTTGTGGAACATCTCCCTTCCCACCCTTTTCCGATCGTCTTCGGTCTCCATTAGCTAAAGTCAATCAAAACACATCGTTACAAAACACATCGTTACATCGATACCGTTTAATTGTAATTTCCAGACCAGATTTCTCATTACAGGAAAGTCTTCAGGAGATTGTCATTTTCGTTTGTTCTTTTTATTCAGATCCGAAATTAAGATAGATTTCTCTACGGTGGAAATGTTTTCCAAGTATTTAGAATGTTTTCCAAGTATTTAGAATGTTTTCGAGTGATTCGTGTGACAAAAAACGTAAATATTTCAAATGCGTTTGATTTTATGTTTTAATTGGCATCATGATAAAGAACTTTATTTCTCTGTGTCCCCCCTCCCCCCCACACCGATGTGTATTAAGCATTGTTGTATACTTGGTACATTTTCAAGTCCGATGGGGAATGAAAATCCACGGGCTATCACTCGGGTGGGATTCAAACCCACGACATTTGAGATGCACGAGCGTTTAATTCTTCTCAACAATTCGCCTAGTTCAATCTTTGGTTGGTGTATTGGTTTATTAAAACATTTCATAAATCACGGTCAGAGGCCGAATTAAACTTAATACAATATCAACTTAAATATAGGTAAAAACATGGGTTAAAGATACAAAAGGCCAAGTAAAAAAACATACTCACACTCTTATTACACTTTAAAATAATGTTTTTAAAAAAAATACAAAATACAAAATACAACACTATAAAAAGACGGAAAGCAGGTGCATGAATGACCAGCCGAAAGTTGTTAGACTCTAATATGCGAATGAGGAAGGGGATGGCACTTTTGCCGTATCTGTCAAATTTAAAATGTGGTTCTTGAAATTGTTGTGTAGGTCTGAGGAGAAACATAGAATGAGTTTTTGGATTTATTTTGAACCAATTACTAAAGCGGTTAGAAGAAGCACAACATTTTCAAAAATTTGCAACCCAATTTGTCTGTCCGGTGGGACATAGTAAGTAAGTAACAAGTAAAAAGAACATCATAGGGGCCTATAAGTTATGATATTGAGTGCCTAAAATGATTTTGCAAGCTCGTTTGTGGATGGATAGGCTATAATAAATAAAGATTCTTTGCAAGATAGACATGAATGATGTGTCGGACGAAGGTCATTATAGATGGTGACGAGATCGCCTTTAGGAATATCAAATTTGTTTCAACAACTCTAAATATGGAGGCGTCTGCTTCTCCTAGAAAAAAAATGTCATGAACATCCCATTTCAAATCACTTTGAATCCATACACTAAGAACAATGAGGGGAAATATTTATTTATTTAATAAAGTGAAGACCACATAATAAAATACTGAAGAATTAGTTTTGTGATTAGATAAATTCTTTGAAATCAAAAGACCTTAGTGTTATGTCTCTCTTCAAAAAATTAAGAGTACCTAATTACAAAAAATTATTAAATAATGGTGGATTTCGCAGTAATACCTACCTGTATATTTCTATTTTTCAATTAGTTTGAAAGCTCCGTTACGTGTTTGCTACACAGAACCATGGAAGGTTGTAAGTTGTTTTCTTTCTTATGTTATAGTTATAGTAAGTTTTGTTCAACTTGTTTTGTTGATGTAGATCTTTTCCTTAAGTTTTTTTTTTTTTTTTTTTTTTCTTGAATCTTGTTTTGTTGCTGGTGGTGTTTTGTGTGGTTTTTTCCAATGATCTTTGCGCTTTTTATGCGAATAAAGCGAGCACAGTACTGGAAATAAACAAAGGAAATCGACAAAATACAGAGTTTGGTGGGGTTAAACTTTGACCTATGTGAAAACTTTCCTTAAAGGAGAGCACAACTAACAGCTGTTTTTAAAACGATCTATTTAAGAATTAGTATGTTTGCAATTTTTTCGTTGAGAATGGGGATTTTCCCGGCGGAAAACTAAACTCAAACAGCAAAATCATGTTAGAAATTGCGATCCTGCGACCATTTGGAGATTCGAAACACAAGCCTTACATTGTCATTACATTGACCAATAAAATATATAAATGAGACGTTTTACGTTACTAAAGTATAATCAAATGGAAGATGAAACAATGGCATTTATTGTACTGTTCTTGTTGTTGTTTACCCATCGTTATGGGAACAATTCAGAACCTTTTCGATGATTTGTCTTTGTATTCGGCAGCGTGAAAACTCAAATAGTATAACAATGAATATTGTATTTATGCATTGTCTTATAAAGCATATCACTGGCTTCGAAAATCTAAACAACGACCAACCCATTGAGAAGATGTACACAACAATGGGTTCTACACAACACATTGCATGTTATGATTAGTATTTTGGAAAAACTCTTCATGCAAAGATTAGACAAGTATTGTTGTATCACCATGAAATAAATACATCTTGGATAAAGTCGATACTGCAAACAACAAAATCTCGTAACAAATTATCACTCACCATCACTGTTGAATAAGATCACATACTTAAACTCAAGGGACGTACTTCTCAACTCCTTTCTATTTTCAGACCAAAAGAAAATTAAAAAGATCACCAAACTCTTCTGAGACCATCTTCCTAACCCGACATCAGACAGTCTCTGCCTGAAACCCGGTACCCTTCGTCAAATAGCAGATGATCACAACATTATGTTTAACGGGACCAGGGCCTGCCAACAAAAATATATTACTATCCTATATATCGACCCAATAGCCCCTTTTATGATCAAAACAAGTACAGCATAAACCTAGAGATAAAACAAACTTTATACGACAGTTCGTGAAATGGCGATTTGATAACATTTTATATTTATGTATTTCATGAAGAAATACAAGTATTTTGCATCACCTGTTCGATTCATGTTTTTAACTAATAAGATGATGTAAGAAGAGGACATAGGTAAAACTTGTTTGGGGTATTTTGCTTTTAAATTTAAAAGAAATGGTGAAATTAACTTTGGAAACATCCTGCCACGTGTTGTAGAACAGGAGCGTGTTTTGTCAATAAGGCTCTCTGTCTGACACCCATGGGGCACTTTACGCCGGATTCATGAGGCCAGTAAAATTCCAACGACACTTCTTACTCAATTGCAATCCACGCAATCAAATCAACATAAAACTTATCGGCATCCCTTTGTGCCACCGTAAAAGGCGCAGCTACTGAAAACCACGTGATGTCAAGTGGCAAATAGGACAACGAGAAGTGTCATCTGCGTGTCTGTGCGGTACCTTATTTGGAATGGTCATGTGATTTCGAGTGGCAAATTGGAGAGCGTGAGGTGGTGTCGGCTTGTCTCAGTGCTGCCTTATTAGGAGTTATCATGTGACTTGAAGTGACAAATGGTGGGAGAGTTTAGGGTGGTAGGTGATGACGTTTTCGATGTTTACGATGTTATAAATGATTCATGCAATTTCAAGCAAGTCTTAGTTTTGAGAAGATGAGTTAGGCAGACGGTAATTTTATCGTTTTTATAATATTTTTCTTGATCATTCAAAATTTATACTAAGTGCAAGCTCAACAAATTCGACGTCGAATGACTTTCAAAAATTTTGTTTTAATATTTAGGAAAATGTTTCAATGGAAAACAAAAACTGGCGAAGGTTTTGAGTGACGAACTTGAAGCAAATTCGCAAATCCATTGAAAACCGTTTTGAGTTTTCTTTTGTCTTTGTTGAGTTAAAATGTTTACTTTAGTTTGTTAGGAATACAAAAAATATATCAGAAATGCAGAAACTATTGACCCAAACAACGCTATTCATGTTCACATTATTCGAGTTTTACAATCACTTTATTTTCCCATCATCTATTTGCAAAACCTACTCACATTTATTGCCCTAACTAAAATACTTCATCGGTATGATGTAAAACAAGAAGAGCTATTGACACACTTTATACCGTGCGTTATGTGATGCTCTTTGGTCTAAATGGCAAATAAAGGAGAAAACTGGATGAGAATGAGTGGAAAAACAGACAAAGATTTTCAAGTATGTCACAGATAATGTACCCACTGTAGACAGCGACGATTCGCCGTTTTATGGCACTTGAAATCTGAAAATTCTAGAGCGGTTTCTACGAACGGCTAAAACGGCTTTATTGATTTAAAATATATGTATGGGGGAATGTATTTTCTTGTTACCTCAGACACTTTAGGAAATGTAAGATATTTCATCTTTTCTTATAAGTGGGTGAAGAGCTTCCAATGATGTCCTGAACAGGAAAATGTGAAAGTCCCTTTGCAACATCTGTAAATTCTCCCAAACCTTGCAATACCACGTTTTGATGGTATCGTTATATGATTTTAGGGGAGCGTGGCAGAGAAAAACTTGTACTCACTAAAAAAAATATATATATAATTGCCGTCAGTTTACTCTAGACTTCAATTAAAATTTAGCAGAGGCCATTATTCAGGGGGTGTGGATTCATGGTGGAGGACGCACGCTGGACTCTCCAGTATACAGGCACGGTTAAAAGTAATCACAATATCTCAAAACAATAATCCTGTAATATTCTCTACAATTCATTTACCGTGTTTGAAAAACAGAGTATTAAACTCCGACTGATGAAAATTAAAGCTTTCATGAACAGAAATTAAATTAAAATTGGGGGTAAGTGAAGTTATGTAAAAAGAGATTACCGCATTGTGAGCAATTATAGGATTAAAGGCACTGTACACGTTTGGTAATTACTCAAAATATATATTAACATAAAAACTTACTTGGTAAAGAGCAACGGAGAGCCGTTGATAGTATAAAACATTGTGAGAATCGACTCACTCTGAAGTAACGTAGTTTTTGAGAAAGCCTTTTATTCCTATCTGAAAGCACACTATTTGCACAACAATTTTTTTTTTTCTTTCATCATTTTCTTGCAACTTCAATGACCAATTGAGCCCAAATTTTCACAGATTTGTTGTTTGGATACACCAAGTGAGAATGTCTTTGACAATTACAAAACATGTTCAGTGCCTTTAAGGACTTATCGAAGAATGCTTTCACAAAAAGAGACAGTTGAATGAATGTTGTATTTTGTTGACGTTTTTTCAAAACATTAGCTCTTTGTTATCAAGTAATTATTAAACTGCCGTGTAAATTGTCTTAACTTCACTGTTAAAAATGTCCGTAAATTTACGGACTCCGTTAAGTTAAATATTCCGGTTTTTCGTCGTAATTTTACGGACTTTCCGTAAATGTAAATATTAATTATGATAATAAGCGTAATTGCAATCAATCACATTTGCCCAAACACCTACACATAATATAGTACATTTAAGTACATATTGTTATTTCACCCACAACCGTGTACACA
>JAUELU010000041.1:1498272-1524133 GCA_032357145.1 Evasterias troschelii | reverse complement strand
AGAACATCAAACAAGATCTGACTGTGTTTTAAACCAGTTTGTATAAATTTAAACAAATTGTTAATGTTGTATTAAATGGGCCTGTTCCACTTGGTGTACATGTATCATCATTGTCAATAAGGTAAACACCCAGAACTTACGTTTTTTTCAAAGAATCGACTGGAAATATGTTTTTGCGAGTTTTTGTCATTGGCATATCTGTGAGACAATTGAAGATAAAGAATCCGGGAGATTTGTAATTCAATTGATGTCAAGGGAGTGGGTAGTTTCAACAAACCGTCAGGAAAAAATCCATCCTAAAATAACCAATTCCATTGAAATTATAAATAATAATGGTTTATGTGTCTCTACTTTGTAGCAATTTTGTGAAACGTTTCAGGTTTTGCTAAATTTAGATTCGGTACATTGTCCAGAGTTTGTATAAATCCTAGGGATTAGAAGTTGCCATTTTAATAATACCTTTTGATTGAAGCCAAATCTCAGTGCGGTTGAATAGTGTTACATGCCGTTCCTGCATACTGCACTTGTTGCGATTCAGTGTGCAGTGTATGTTCAACCCGAGCGGAAAATAGTCATCTAGCCGGGCGGTATGTTTGCGTTCGTGGACGGCAGTACTTTGCACGCGTTTGCCAGCTAAGAACGGTGTGTTCGGGACAGTTGTTTCAACATTAAGATTTATCACAAAACATGAAAAATATATGGTTAAAAGACATCATTCAGAAACGCTGCTTCTGTTTAGATCACTCGTAGCCTAAGTCTGATTGATTTCAGTTTGTATTTATAGGAATAATGCTTACAGTTTATTTGTATTAATGAATTAATAGCCTATAACCAACCTACAGCGACGTTTTGTTTAATCGAGAGAAGCTAAAACAATCACACTTTTAAAAAGGAAATGTTGACTTTCTAAGGAAAAACCTAATTTTTTGAAATTGAATTATCAAGTATGAATCAGTTGCATGATCAAGCTTTGCACTTAGAGGTTAGTTATTGATTTAAGAGTTAAATTACAATCGTTCATTTGAAGTTTAATTCGGCACACTAACGTAAGCCTTTCTGTTATAGTATTCATATTCAATGAGTACGGAATCAATCTGCGTTTACGCAAAAGCCGACCATTAGGTCAAGTGAAGAAACTATATAGTAATCCATTCTCGATTGTACAGTTTGATTAAACAATATCATTACCATCAACAACATTATCATCACCCCATGTCTGCTGGGCGAAGGCCTCTCCCAAACTGTGACAAGTAGGCCTAGGCCTATTTCTGTTGTGCAAACTTTATGTAAGAAAGTAGCAAGGGCTTGTACCGTAATCTTCCTAAATGGACCGTGTCTGAAATTCCAAAGCATAGCATTGTAACCATAAATGCCAGAACCATCCATGGAGTTACATTAAGTTATGCAAATGTTAAGATTTAGATATATCGGTTACGTTACTTATACCTCCAGCATGGAGGCATCAATTGTTACTCAACTTATTTTGAACTTGAGTCTTATAGTTTCACGAAGTTTACGTTTCGAATCCAGCCTGTATTGGTTAATCAAGTCAGGAAAAATATGACGAAAGATTTGAAATTAGTCGGAGTTGACTTTCGGTTCGAAATAATTACTGCATTCGCTCACAACTTCAACATGTCTTACCACAGTGTTGATGCATACACGTAATTAAGATACACTTATTATAAAACCAAGTATTTTCATTATTATATCATGTTTGTGAAAATTGCCTTCAAAGTTTAAAATGTCATTTTTGAGATAAGAGGGAACGGAGTAAAAGCGTATAGTAACATGCCAGCAGATCGACATAAACCTATGTATGTCATAAAAAGGAGTTACTTTCTTCTACAAAAATTTCATCTGTTGAATTACACAAATACGTTGAGTTGTACATTGTTCATAATTGCAAGTCTTCATTTAAAAAGTCTAAACTAAACATACCAGTGTAGCTTGTCAGTTTGTATTCAACTATAACTTTACAAACTGAAACAGGATGTTCATTGCCAACCCGTCAGGCCCCGCAAATAAAGCATTTCCCTGCTGCTCGACCACAACTCCACGGTTCGCTTCTACTTCTAAATAAGATTGATACTAACAAAACTCTTCCAAATCAATGGCATTAAGTTTGACTCTTTGTTTGAATCTGACACATGCACAATCTGGATACTCACTTTGACGTTCACTTGCCATCTATTTATCCGAGTTCCGGCCCATTATTGTACATAGTATCAATCGGTTTCCCCGATCTAGACTACCGTGTCATGCCCGCTGAGGCATACCGTGCCGAGAGCGTTTATCACGGTACGAGTCTCTGCCTTCTCCCGCTAACAGAAACACCCAACGGTTATAAGCAGGAATTGACGCGGTGAGAGTTCCTTTTAAAGTGTTCTTTTCAGTTCATGATTTGAACCTAGTCCCATAATAATACAACCATTATCAAGCTACAAATATAAACAATAGGTAATGTTCTTCATTTATTGCCATTTATGACTACATAATCTGTATCCCGTTACCTGTGTAAAACGCCATTTTGTCTTAGTTGGAAAAGAAGTCTTATTTTATGGTTATAATTATGCCGTAAGAACCGCAAAGGTAGTTTATATTGCCCGTTGGAGTTAAGATGTTGAATATTCTTATATCAACACAGATTTAATTACACTGTGTAATTGGCCATTTTGGACGACATATACACAATTTAATTCCATCTTTTCCCATTGCATTTCTCTCGATGTCTTTTTGCAGCGGTATATTGGACTTGTGCCCATGATCTGACTCCGGCGGCAGAGATAAAAGACACAGTGAAGGATTAAGAAGAAGAAAAATGTTTTCTGTGCAGAATTTCACTGGCAAATATGAGTACTTGGGTCTTTGTTTTCGTCAGTAAGGCTTTATCTGAATTGTAAAATGCAACAGAGCACATAATAATTGTAACAAAAAAATGTTACGATCTTTTCGCTATGGTCTCTGGGCAAAACGCCTATTCACTTTCAAATTGCTACCCCTTCAGGCAGATTTTTCATTTCTGTTAACATTCTTTTCATCAACAACAACAAAAACAACACAATGGGGTGCGCGCAGGTGGCCAAATTTGTGCTAAATATGGAACTCAAAAGGGTGACGTGTGAGAGGGGAGGGAGACTGCCTAAGTTACAATTCTGGGTATTATTGTCGACTTCACTCAGCCGTGAACTTGCTTATGAATTGTGCAAAGGACGCGTGATTGCATCTAGATTCCTGTCTCGAATGCCAAATGGTTGGGGTTGAAATGCAGGTCGCTCTGATCTTCCACCCTAAACAACAACAGCAACAACAGCATCATCAACAAACACAACAACAACAACAACAACAACAACAATAGAACATCTAAAGAGTTTAGAGACAATTTCAATTTGAAAACGCTATCCAAGGGATAGGCCTATAAAACCAACTTCTGATTCAACTATTTATGAATATTGAAATGCATGCAAAACAACTCCATTCGGTTAAAATCATGTTGGCAAAAACACAATGCATTACGTGAAGGAATTCCTTCTCTATACATGAACATAATGACATCAGGAATAGGGCTTATATTGATACACATAATATTTAGGTAACTGATTAGCAAAGTCAAAATCAAGACTGTGTAAACTTATAGGAATTGTTAACATTATACTTTTTACTTTACATTATCACTGACATTGACAATTACGTCCAGAAAGCTTAACATTAATGTATTGATTACCAGTTTAAAATGGACAAACGTTTGAAGTGTTCAAACAGTTTTCTTTCTTGAATATAACAACTCATTTGGATCCAGAAAGCCTCTTCTGGAATTGAATACATGTGATACTGTTTAGCAATATGTTTATTTCATTTTACATGACTCGTTGTAACTTCTTGCACTATGGCGCGTCAGTGGAAGTGAAAATACATACCTAAAATGTTTAGTTTGTGCAAATCTTTGTTTTCTGTAAATTTTACCTGTAGGCCCTATTCCTAAAGGCACAGATTTTGGCCCTAATGGTAGCAAATTTATTATTAAGAATAAATGCAACCAAGGTTTATAAGACACTGTCCCCAAAAATAAAAACGCAAGAGGCAAACGAAGGTAAAACTCAGGCCACGGTGTTTCACTGAAATGAACTTGTGGTTAGATCTAGAATGGTCAATGGAAGAACACATAATATAAACGATGCAATCCACCCACTAAATAACGCTCTACGGCCCTCTTATCTCATTAGATTAAACCTATACCACTCAAAACACAATCCCCCAAAACACCTCATCGGATCTCCGGAACAAGGAAAAACAAGCAATTTCCTCATACTATCTGACAATGGCAAAATCCGAAGAATAAGATGCATCCCCTTACAAGTTCCAACCTAGAAGACTGACAAAGGAGTTTAAATTTGGCCAGAAGTTGTTTAGGGGCACTTTGAGGGGTGCCGATAGGACCACTTCCACGGACCCGTTGTGTTGGCGTTTATGGCCCCGTCGGTAACCCTTGATGTCCTGTTGATTGTACCCGTTTGGAATTCCAGTTTACGACTTTGCTACACGTATGTAAAACGCGTCTCAATGAAGCTGGATTCAGAAGAATCTTGATTTTATTGGCATGGTGGCTAATGTCCTGCCAGCCCACCAAAGGATAATGTGTTGACTCTTTGACTCATGCCCCTAGAGGGCGTTACAAATACAGATTGACCAGTTCCAGGAAGGGGGAAACATCAACATTCTAATCATTTTTTAGAACTTTTATTGTTTTTCTTTTCTGTTTCGAGACAATCACGTCACAAGTATATCGAAGTCTTATCACTGGATTTGTTTGATTTTAACTTGCACCTGTTAAGGAGCGCCCTTCTTAAATTCATCATCGCTTCTTCGTCTCCAAAGCAATCGTTTCTATCCTCGTTGTCATCATCATCAATGATAACTCCTTCATCATAATCATCACAATAATGATAAGAAATAATCATCATCACCAAGATCAGCTTTACATCGTTAACCTCATTAAACCTCAGCAATATACAACATTTCTAAGTGAATTATTGCAATTTATAGGATATAAATTTAGACCAGCTGAATTTCTGATGAGCTTACATTGTTTGTTCACTTCAACAAACTGAATATGTCTATTTCATGTTGACTGTTTTGGTTACACTTGTCATTTAGCCTTCGAGAAAGACTCTGCTAGGTCGAAATGCCATTAACTATTTTTTTTTGCATTCATACTTTAGGTCCTTTTGGTTGGTAAGCAGTTTGCAAACAGCTAATTTCATTTTCATCATTCTTATAAACTTATGATATTTTGTATACGCTTTATGTTGGAACCAAATCCCCTCAAATAGTCAATGCCTTTGGCTAAATGTGACAAACCAAGACAAGACGAATTTTGTCGATGCCTTCTTCCGTATAATACACAATATGTTACCATCATCGTAACCTTTCTCAAGCTTTCTTAAACTAATCGTTGTGGATGAAGCCCTCCATGGTTAACTTAGCTTCGTTTAGAGCTGAGAGCACCAGGCTTGTCCTGTCACGTCATCAATTCCCTCTACTCCAAGCCGAAGGGCCCTCTTTGGGTGGCTTCATAAATGACGAGCAACAATCAATTTAATTGAGGGCAACCGTACTATCAATTAGATTCGACTCACCTGTGCAGAATGTAAAAGATGTTTAGGGTTAGAATATACTGACCACTGTTTGTGGCCTTGTGAGGTAGGAATCGCAAAAGTCAACTATTTGCAGATGATGGCAACAAAAGTAACACCTACCAAGCTATTTCCAAATAGAAGTCTTGTTTGAACCCACTATTCAAATCTTTAAAGTTAAATATATTCATGAAGTTGGTAATTCTGTCATTTGGCCGAATAGCCTAACAATAAATCGTTTAAGATATTATAAGTGTAATTGCACTAACGCTTTGGCCCTATAGCATAATCTTTATTATTGTGATGTTTTAAGATAGTAATCTGTGTAGTAATATATCCCATGGGCCTCAAATGCATTTTTTTTAATCAACCAGAAATATTATAATAAGGCTTTCTCATATTTTTTAGCCAGTCGGAAAGGGTAAAATAACTGAAGGCACAAGGGGGTGCATCCTTTTGTCTGGGGGAATTTCTGGCGAAATAAAACTGTATTTTCTATTTGCAATTTCTTATAAACAAACACCCTTTCTTACTCTCTTGTTATGCCATTTTCTGTTTTTTATCAGATAGTTTGAGTGAGTATATGCAAACAAATACATTGTCTGTGTGTAATAGAAAATAGTTTTTTTAATCATTTAAATTATCTTATTAAAGGTTATACAATGTAACATTTTACCCTAGAAACTTTTAATCTGAAAATTCCACATAACTCAAAATGGAGTTACCTATGGGACACTGACATTAAAGCCCTTGCTACTCATTTTTAGCCAAAAACAGACCTTTCTAGGTTTGAAATCTCAGGCCAATATAACAATTATTTTCTTTTCGCATTATACCACTGGTCATTTTGGATGATCAGCAGTTAGTTGGTAAACAACTAATTCAATTGTATTTATTTTTTACAGCTAATTAAAACGCAATTCAATCACTGCTAAATGTGATGTAAGTTTCTAAAGTTTGAACTAAATAAATCATTCATCGTCATCACCATTTGCACTCTACGCTCGTAGGAGAGAACATTTTGTATAAATTGTACCGTCTTTCAGTTTGAAATACAATTTCTTTAAGTTTGAAACACAAGTTTCTTTTGGGGTTTCTTAAGTAGAATTTCGACTTTTGGGCATCTTCACTTCGAAGCATTGAGAATATTTTAGTACGGGTTCATTGGGTCACGACCGCCCGCGTCTTCAGCTCTAACATTACAAGCTGTAACATCCACAAAGAATGTCTGCAAACAACACCCCCTTCTTTCAATTCTTCCTGGGGTTATCTATAAGACGTAATCCTTGTCTCTATAGGATTAAGATACAGATTAAGCCATCTCCATTTCAATCATGATGCAAACTCACTCGGGCGTTACGTCTTGAAAAAGTACAGTGGTACTCTCTCCACAGAAAAGGACGAAGAACTCATGTTTTGTGTCAATTTAGACAATGGTGTTTTCCCGCTGCCGTAAGGAGTCGGCACCACAGCTCCTGCCCCCATGATCCGGTTCCGGCGGGTACTGATTTGTATCTTTTTCTGACACGCTCGATTGACTCTGTTTAGAGTATCAGTTTCGGCGGTTTTGTAGCTCCAAAGCAACTGACTTCGGATTAGAGGGGGATTAGGGTTGGATAGCGCGTGGCATTGGCTTTGTCAAACCCTTTACTTGGGAAAATATTTACATTCATGACAACCGGCTGGTATTCTTTGATCTCTACCGGGCTCTGTTGTGCAACCACTGACGCAATGAACGGGTTAATGCGTTGGGTATGGCCGGTATACCAGTACCCTTTTTATAGTTTGTGGCAATAAAGCACACAAGAGCGCTTGTTCAAAAGTTGCTGGTTTTATTGATATGTCTGATTGATAGTCAATGCACTATTTGAATTGCCTCATATTATCTTTCTTTGTAACGTCTACCATTCACAGGTCAAACTCAGGTCAAACGGTTAATGAACTTATTTTGAACCTTTTGCATGCAATGAGTACCTCCGGCCCTTTTTACTGATTTTGTAAAAGTTAAATCCCAAAGGGAACCATATCTATTCCCTCTGTTCTACGAAATCATAAATCCAAGTACAGAAACTCATCGTCAAGAATTCAGGAAATTTTCCATCACATTATTTCAATTTTAGAGAAAGGAGTGCAATTAAAAATTGACAGTTATCGTCAGAGAGGCAGGTTGTCGGGGAATTCATTAATAAAGCCTGAGTAGTGAGTTCTGGTTGAAGTTATTCAAATTAGGGTGAATTGTTTTCTTTTTGAGGGGTTGGGGTGGAAGTGGGTGCGGAACATAACAACGTGTAACAATGTTATTCACACTGAGGATGAACTATCCCATGTTGTTCTCGTTCTCTCGTAGTATGATTATTTTTCCCTGGGTAAAAGGTTGATTCTTGCGTCTGTTGATGTTTCGTCTTCGTTGGTGATTCTAGCTTTTGCATTAATAAGCGGCTGCAAGTCTAGTTGATGTTGAAAATACTGTTAAGATTACACATCCTGGACAGGAACCGGGTATTCGAAAAATCCTAATTTGAATCGTTAGAATAGTAGAGTTGCAATCTCTGAATAATACCGTTTCAATGACGTGGTTTGGTGAATGTAGCGTTTATTTAGTCTGAAGGATCCTCCACAAAGCCGTGCAAATCAGTTTTATCACTAACTCCTCTGCTGTTGTATCAAAAGTAGCCTTATCTCACTGTACATTACTTCACGAAACAAAAACTACTGTTCAAACTGCTTACCAACCAAAAGGACCTATGTTATAAATGACATGTCGACCATAGCAGAGTCTTTCTCGAAAACTAACATTATTTCATAAAATGATTTCATCTTTGTTTTTCTGGATTTTCCCTTGGTTTCTTATGAGATTTTTAAACATAATTATATTTTTATTGTTTATATCCTCTACTATTTTAGTGTGAACATTTGCTGAATAATTTATTTAATTATTTATTGTTTATGATCCACCTTCTCCTAATCCGAACTACTGATTTTGATGTTTTTGTTTTTAAAGTGTAATTCTATGTAATTTTGCCTCTGGCAACCGAATTGAATGTTTTTATTAAACCATGAATAATAATAAAAATAACGATCACTTAAATTCTCGTTCGGAATTCATCCTGGCCTTGAAGTAGCGCCCTCTGTCGATTGCTTTATTTGAGTAAACTCAACGTGACTTCAAAGTGATGCTTTTTGTGACTTGACCAATCAGCACCCTTTCACACGCGTGCAAGCTTTTTTCTTCCATGCACGATGGAGCCAGACTGTTCACCCCCTCTCCAGCTTCAGTCTGGTCATGCACAGTATGTGTGGATGGAAACAAGATGGCCTCACCTTCGGAAGAATTATGAACGGAAGTTCGAGGACTATGCTTCTTATAAATAATAAATTATCCTCATTTCGCCTCCACTGCATCCCCTTTAGTTATCCTTTGCTTTAAACTATTCCGTTCGTTGAAAAACAAGTCTTTTTTAACTCAAAATGATATTACTTTCATTGGACTACATGGAAATCTAGTTTATTGTTCGAGTATTTTTAAAAAGACGCTTATAGTTATGCAGAATAAATTCCAGGACTATTTTAGGAATTGTTTGCACAGAGCCATCCCTTGATAAATAACTTCCCTTGAAACTCATTACAAGTTTACTTTTGCAAGGATGGAGCGAAAAGATTCATGATCAGGTGTACCAACAAACCACACTCTTCCTTATAAAAATAAATTACATAATATATTTTAACGGATGTTAAAAAGAAAGCGAGTACTAGGAATTGACCATATTTTTGACCGCATGGGGGCGCTTTTAACAGGGAACTTTCTTGCATCATAATTACACTGCAGTTTCATCTTATTTTAACTGCCTGTATGTTGTTTGCTCGCATCAATGACAAAACATATAGAAATATTAATAGCAACAATGAAAATTCGTTTGCTTTTTTGCATCACGTGAATTTTGTTCACATACGCCCTCAAGCGGTCAAAGAAATATGGAAATGTGACGGGCACAAGTTTAAACTTTACAAAAAGAAAACGAAGAATGAAAAGAAGAAAAAGGTCAGAATCTGTACCCACTTCCTGGATCTGTGCCTCATACGTAATTTAAATAGAAACATACACGACAAATTTAAATTGTTTAATTTAATTTGCATACTGTAAATATGACTTTTATTAATTGCAAAAACAGCATTTGAAACAACAATCTAGTCGTGCGCGCTCCGGTAAGTACTTGAAATGTTGTTTATTTACTGTTTGCATTTTATGCAAACTATCGAACCGGCAAACCTACCTTTGATGTTTGCCCGGTTCCCTCGGAAATAATAGAACAGCGAAAAAGTCATAAAAATCTTGATGAATAGTTCAGAACTTTTGTGGATAATAAATACGGTGACGCTTTGTTGGGTGTTAAACTGCTTGCTTCGCTAGTGCAGCTAGCCCATCGATCGTCAGGTTGAAATCTGTGGTAGGCCGGTGCTTAGGCAAGCAATACTGGGGTGAAAGTCATTACAGAAATTAAACTCGCTCGTAAAACTCGACACATGGTTTTTTGTTTTTTGGTGTTTTCTTTTCGGGAGTGGAAAGCGAGGAGTCCTGCAGTTCCTTAGATAATCTTGGGAAAGCTTCTCCTGCCGCTAGCGGAGTGATTTTGAAATGTCACGCGAGCCGGTAATCATTCTAGATTCAACCGTCATAAAAGTCAGTTTGCGTTCGCAGGGAATAATTCACCGTGTCGGGCTGAGGGTCTTGTGGGGGATAAAGCGCCTTCTCTCCCGGGGATTTCCCGGAATGAATTACGCTTCCCGAATGCTCCTGGAATACGTTTCCTTGTTATATGCATTAATTTAGAATGGTACATTTTGTGTCATAAATATTTTGTTTAGTGTAAGTTTTATAGGACATGACACAAGTTCGAGGGACCGTATTTGGTTACAGTAGAAGCATCGGTGATTAACACTCAGACGTCATCTTCGGCTACATTTCCAAAAATTTGTTTCGAACATTATTTACAAATTGTTTTCTTAGAGAAAACAAAGGATCCTACATAAAACACGGACAGAATATTTATCGCATGATTTATAATAAAATTGACAATATCACCGTCAATTATTTTGTGTACAGCGGACAAGTTGAGCTCTGGATTTCATTCTCTTGGGGCGAACACTAGGTTTGATATTCAGTTTGAAATTTGTCTTGTTTCGAATGAAAACTTTGATTGTGTGGGAAATAAATAAATCAAGCTTGACAGTAAAATTAGAGATGGAGTCGATCCGGACAAGTGGAGACTGCCGAGCCTTTCACATCATTCTCTCCCTTGCATTATTGCTATCTTTCCTCAGTACAGACTTTACTTGCTATCATATTACTATTAGAATGTTTCAAAGAAAGTGCTCAGAGCAGGTGTTGGGATGGAGTCTCTCTCGTTCAGGCCCTTGTCGACAAAAGCGGAAATTCTCTCCTTCAATTTTTACATCCGTGTAGAAGCGGGGATTTATACCAAAACAATGCCGAGGACCATTATTATTCTCAAAAGGAGACAGGGCACTAAACGAGGTATATGGTTACATCAAATCGGGGTAGATCCTAATCATGGGCGATGGCTTGCATCATTGGGAGAGTTAAGCTAATACGGCTTTGTGGTAATTTGGGGACTAAATGAGTATATCCCGATTTGGGGACCATTTATACCCCCCTCTGTGGAAGAGGGTCCGATTAGTTCAAGGTAGTTTGGGGCTCAACACTATGTTCTAGTCTTTGTAGAGCAGTCTGTTTTTCTAACTGAGTTCCCGACTGGGACCGCTCGTACCCTCATTGGAGAAAAGAGGGCAATCAGGGTGCTCAAATGGACGACTCTGGTGACAACAAACGACCCCGTAAGTCATCAAAAGTTTACTTAATGTAGTCTATTTCTGAATAATACATATACAATATACCTGTACCGGTTTGTTTATTGCCACAAATCTATTCCAGGTAGTTGTTATATTAACTATTATCAATTAAAGTTAGTTTGATGTGGTCCCAGCTTCAGGTCATTTTAGGACAAGGAATATTAAACTATTTTGACTCACAGTGCCGTTTCGAGGCAAGATATCTGTGGGATACCTTTCTCCTTTTCCCCGGGTGTGATTTTTACGATGCACGCTGGCTGAATGTATTGCATGGATTTATGGGCTCATATTGCGTAGTTAAGCCACCGTCAAAGGTGTAATGGATTCGGTGTCGCGTCGTTTGATGTCTGAGGGAGTAAGGTTTGTCAATCGAAAAGGAGGGAGATTTATTCAGTATCATTCACTCCCCATTCAACTCAACTAACAATTAATCAAAATTCTGAACACTCCGGTATTATGTTTTCGATGGACATATTTTTCATATGTCACTGTCAGATATTGTAAGATTTTAAAAAAAAAAAAATTATTTATCGGCCTTGGTGGTCGGATACCGTTTCAAACTATTTTACTGTTGCCAACTTCAGTGTCCGATTCCCGGACGTAAAGTCAATCACTATAATGTTGATTGTAAAGTGCACCAGCTTATGTTCGTGCTAACCTCGGTTTTGGCCCTCGTTTCTGGTGATCACTTTCTCCTTTTGATAGCTTCCATAACAGAGAACAGTGGTGAGGGCTTCCGTATTGCTTACGTAGAATTTGTTGCTTGCTTTTATTGTATTGTATTTTGGCGAATCCTAGTCCTTTTTAATTAGAGGACCGGCCTCCTTCCCGTGTCTCTACACTTATTATTAAAGGGTTTATTTTCAGCCGACTATTGAGGGCGTTGTTCCCAAAGGTCAATGTTGATTCATTTATACCCCTCCTAATGTTCTTCAGTAACTGTGAGTACGTTTCAGCACTTTGACTGAAATCTAATTAGTTATATATTTTTTTTGTTCAACCACCAGTACATTCTAAGAAGAAGTAACAGCTTTGATGGTGGAGAGGAAAGACTGCGAAGAGGAAGAATAATCGTGTGAAGTGAAAGAACAGTGATAACATTTCGACACACCGTGCTAATTACATCTCCTTTTTCTGTTTTCCCTTTTTCCGTGTTGTCTTTCTTTTCTTTTAAGGGGGGGGGGGGGGGGTCCAAGCCTCCTTTACCTTTCAGAAATATTTAGTGCCGCCGACTTCTGTTGTGCAAATTACTTAAAAACATAGACAGAATGGATGCGTCATTATTTGGTTTGACATCTATTATGAATTCATTCTTACTAACCTGTTTTGGGGAAAACACAAATCTTTTTAAAATTTCGTTCAGATGATTATCTCCTGACCCTCTGCTCCTCTGGTTTTCATTTCTATATTTGTTGTTTTTGCCTTGCGATGCAACGGTACCCATATCAAAATAAACATCATAAACATAACAACAAATCATAAAAACAAAAAACACTTAATTTATTGGAATCTGTCATCGTCTAAACAAATTTCAAAGTATCAACTGAAAAAAAAAAACATTTAGAAACCCGAACTTCTGGTTTCTGTCGAAAATCGTGGGGTCTTTTTGTCCCTGACTTACTAATTTTGGTGATTTTTATAGACAGCACCTTTTCTGTTTCATGTCATCACTTTGGTTCACTCTTATTTTCCCGAAAACGATCCACTAAAAATACACACAGAGAATTGTCCTAGTGACCCCATAATTGTAAGACCTCCTTCTACCCCCGCCCCATAACTTAAGATCAAAGAATACCGCCAGACAGTCCAGCCGGTGCTGCCAGACCATACCTGTTCGTAGTCCCCCCTCATCAACCATCACCCGTCAGGATGAATAATATATGGGATGGGACACATGGTCCTGTGAGATACCACCCTGGACGGAATGCATATAGGGAGAGATGTTTTGGTGGTTTGCTTGTAAATATAACAATCGTCGACCTTGAGAACATCATCTGGTACAAATATGTTTTTGCGCCATCGCCAGGTATTTCGCATGGTATTGTGATCGTTTGAGGGTTTTGGAACACTCTTGCTGATACCAAACACTGAAGTTTTCGATTATGGAAAGTTCTGCTCAAATATTCAATATTTGTATCAATCTGTTGATATTTTTTGGAACAGTATTGATATCAAATCGATAGGTCGATCGGCAGCTTTTTTTAAGTGAAAAGGCTGACTGGAGAATTTGATACGAAATAGTTCGCAATTCAATTCAATTCTAATCAATGTGCTGAAATAAAATCACAGTGCTCCAGTCAAGACCTTTGAAAATACAAACTTCCGACTCGAGTCGATTCTAATCCAACCGTGGGACTGGAAACAAATAAAGTCAGAGTCGACTTACCGGTAAGTCGTGTCAATTCGTTCAAATAACTGATTCCATTCTAGTCAATAGAGTCGAACATCCATTTCGTACCCGTGAAGATTTCGCAACATTATTTTCGCAACTTTCATTCATAAATATTTGCAAAGTCGTCGTGGAAATTTGAGATGATTTCAAACTGTTGGAAAAACCTCACTATGTACACCTGTTCAAAAAGATTAGATTTGGATGTAGGTCTACTTCGGATCCATCTTTCCAAAAAGAAAGTAACTTTGCGGGGAAACGTCTTAGAAGTTTCCCCTTGGGTTAACAGTGCTCAAAGAGTACCTCCCAGTCCCCCCCAAAAAAAATTGTTTTTTTTAAAGACCCCACCCATTGTTCCACAAGTCTCAGGAAAGGCAAAACGTTATGACTCAAAAATACAATATGGATAGTTTAAACCTTTAATTACATACATCACAATATTATATCAATATTTTATTGAGACCACTCTCTTTGTAGTTAACCAAAAACTCTGGCAGGAAATATTTTAACAACACTATCACAAATACACATCATATTATGTACATGTAGTGATGTAACGAGGCTAACAATTACTGTGCATGAAAACTTGTAACTGTGATGTAACATCAAGAACACAAAGGAAATACGTGTTTTGCTTTGTTTTAGGAAAGTGATACATAAGCGATTCTTAAAATTCACAATATGATGGACAGAATGTATTAATTTTGTCGCTATTTCTTTAGTTGCGTTAAAGTCGTGTCGAATTTTTTAAAGAAATAGACCGACTTTGAAACCATTTTGAATGTCGCTTCACATCACAAGGTTGTGGGTTCGAATCCGGCCAACTGGAGATTTCACAATGACTAGAATAAGTATTGTCGTCTAGTGACTGGATCCCAATTTGTTGGTTTGTGCAACGCATAATCATAAACCGATGTTTTTATGAGAGAGTTTGGCTGTTGCCAGCTTGGTGTTTCCTTTGGAGCTTTGTCTAGTTCCCTTGACAGGAAGATCATCTAAACAAACAAAAAGACAGACACCTTGCTAGACAAGCTATACCGTCCCACTAACCTGAACAGTTTGAAAGGAACACATCATAAATATGTAGAAATTAAGTTAACATTTAGAATGACAGAAGCTGTTATCAATGTATTGTACTGAGAAACCCCAATGGAATCCTGTTTATTTCTGCTTAGCAGAACACTGTTAAGCGATTATTTTTCGGCTAAAGCAGCCTGTCTATATAAAAAGGTCCTCTAGACTCCGGACAACAACACGATTCAAAAGGACAGAGACACTTCTTCGTCAAACAAGATGTTCCATTGTGTAATCCTTCCCCATCATGCAAAGATTTAAGTTCAACATTGGGATGAAACATTTACAAAACAATTTCAGAGTTATTATTTACATCATACTCATAGTTAACCCCCAAGAACATAATTTGTTTGACAGTTTTAATGAAGGACTTTTCTCTCTCACAAATGTTCTGAGAAATTGTATTATTGTTGAAAATACGCTCACTCATTTGGAAGGTTATTACGTTTTTCCTTCTGGACTTTTAAACTAGTCGTCTTTCTGGTCGTTTTTCTGGGTCTGTCTTCCTTTCTCCTTGTCGTTCACCTTCTTCTGTTTCATCCTCCGGTTCTGGAACCAGATCTTGACTTGTCTCTCCGTTAGTGTAAGGGACTGGGCTAGTCTCGCTCTCCGGTCTCTTGTGAGATATTGGTGTGTCTGGAACTCCTTCTCCAGCTCAAAGATTGTCATCTTGGAGTACGGACGGCGCTTTGTGCGTCTTGGGAGAGCGGCTAAGGTGAACATCCAGCCTGGTGGTGGACCTTCTGCTCCTAAATGTAAAAATATAACATTGGTTGTTCTTAAATATGTCATAATGTCATAATGCAGTCCGGGTTATGTACAATATCAGTTATTACTGACTTATATATTATTCCGCCAGCTTGACTCTCTATATTATCTCCCACGCGTCTAATACTATAATTAGTGGTACCGCAAGGGTCTGTCTTCCACCAGGGTGTCTTTACACCCCATTGATGGTACCAGAAGATATCTTGAGCCTCCCCATTCAGGGTGGGAAAAATTGCTGAGTTTCTAATCTAACTTTCGGTGTCTTCATGTCAAGGGGGGTGGTGGGGGTTCTGTCATATTTTGGTGATTCCTAAATCTAGGTTATAGTGTACCCTTTTCAACTTTATAAATCTTTTTCCGAAGAAACCTCCACAGAGATAACGATAACGACTTCCTTAAACTGTGAGTTCGAACAAACTCTTTAATGATGATCCAATGGAAACGTCCAATTTCCATCTACCGGTTACAAAGCAAACCCCAAAAGTACTCCCTACCCCCATCGGAGACCCTAAACTGACCCTCTCTATCCTCAAACCCTATCTTTCCTTTTATCCAGTAAGGTGATGACGTCATTGACTAATTACCAGACGCCCATAAATTGATCAGTGTAATGGTCGCCTCTCGGGGTAATTGAGGTTCAGCAGGTGTTACCATTATTATAGAGAGTTACCGTTTTAGGTGTTACTTTTATGTTTCCTGATGTCGTCTACAGGATATTCGACATAATTATTGGTACCCATTGATCAGACATCTACATGACTAGAGGGTGTTATTGATGCATGTGTGTGTTGTCTCAACGATGACCTTGTTTCAATAAGACGCTAGACTACAAAGTCTGCCTTACTTTGTTGCGTCTTAACATCATAACATTCAAAACAACTCCACATCAACTACAGATGCAATAATTATCGATTTAACCTTTTAACAATCATCAAGCTGTGATCATCTTGTTCATGTCCCTGCGTGTGCAAAATTCAATACAAATGTCGATTCGCATTTGGTGCCACTAGCTGTTTGTTTGGCTTTATACTTTGAGTTGCTTTCATTTTCGTTGGTTTTGGACAATGTCATTCTCGCCGAGCTAAGTATGTTGCAGTCGATCGGGAATCTTCTAAATTAAATATCTACTGTTTTCCAAATAAAATACAAAGCTCACTTCCTCATGCTTGTGACATGATTGTTTCCGGGGAAGGGTGCATTCATTGGGTTTGTCTTGTTTTGAAGTGATTATGATCTCAGATATGTTTTATCTCAAGCTGGGCTTGCTTTCGTTCGTCAGGCAACGGTCAAAATGGGTTTTGTGCTAATTCTCCATGTTGCTTTTTACGGTACTTGCAAACGTATCTAAACGAGTTTTCTTCTTGTTGCTTGTTTAATTAGTCAACATTTGTCCAATGATGGCACATCAAGCCGACAGAGTTCTTATAGATGAATTTTAAAAAATACTGGGGGGTGGCTCTAATGTTTGATAATCTTTGAATTGATTGCGTCTGTTGAGTCAACGTATGGGTATTTTCACTGTTCCGAATCTTGTAATTCCCATGACCCGCACGCTAAATACCTTTCAGCAATTAGCACGTGTAAGATAACGTCGTACTAATCCATTTTACATGATGAACGTGCTGTTTCACCGCCGCACTGTCCTTGTTCATGACAGCCGTCACTAAATTCATGGGGCAAATTTGGATTCTTGACGGCAGGAAGTTGGCGGGAAAACAGAACCGTGGATCAAGGTTGCGAGATGTTGGAGAAGGCTAGCTAAGAGTGAGCATTCACAACACTGTATACAAGGAACTCTCTTTCATATAAAGTTATTTGCACTTTCAATAAATAAGGGCACAAAGTGTAGGGCGATATTGTCATACTGTCGAAACAGTAGGCCTACTATTATTTGGTTCCCCGGCAAATGACTGGATACGTTTAATTCTGCAACATTAAAAACGCAGAAACTGCTAAATATACAAGTCACTGACTGGGGTGATGAAATTGACACCATAAGTTTTGTCACATATAAATACACAACAAAAAGAATCAACACTTAAAGGTTGTGTATAACATTGGTAATTGTCAAAGACCTGTATCCAAACTTGATGTGACCTAACATATACATTAACTAACAAACCTGTGAAAGTTTGAGCTCAATCGGTTTTCGGAGCCATAATAAAACAGTAAAAAATCATTATATGTTTTGACTTTTTGTCAAACTCCGGATTTTATCCTGCAGGAATAAAGACTATTGTTTTACTCATTTCCTAAAAACTATGGTATTTCAAGCAAAACTATTTCAAGGGAATTTTTCCACCATGGTGCAAATCTGTGAACATTTATGTTTTCAATCTTATTAAGTTATTTTGATTCTTCCTTCAGTATCTCTGTGCCAACACCCGGCACGGTGCCAATTTTAAATACTCCAGTTTTTTGCAGTGTATTCTTAGAGTTTATTTGGGTTTGATAATGATGTACCTATTTCAAAGAAAAATGACGTAGTTAATACTAGATTATACAAGTGTTATGCACTATTGAACCCATCCACTGACGTCACATGAATGTCTGCCCAAAGTCTGACACTTTGGGAGTCCAATGAGTATGTAAAGATACAGTGCGCGTCGAACCGCACGCGCTGTGCATTAAAGAGAGTTTACACTTATGGTAAATGTCAAAGACCAGTATCCTCACTTGGTGTATCCCAACATATACATGAAACAACAAACCTGTGAAAGTTTAAGCTCAATTGGTCGTTGCAATCACCAGAAACAAAGTGGGGAAACCCTTAAGTGTTTTCACTGTTTTCAAACATCGAGTTTTTGACTCGTGAGATCAAAACTAATTGTTTTACTCATATCTCAAAAACTATAGCATTTATAATAAAGCAAAAATATTTCAAAGGGAGTTTCCCATCATGACCATCTTTGTACCATGTAAGTTATTTGTGAATCTGTGAACATTTATATTTTTACTCTCACCAATGTTACAAACACCCTTTAAAAGCGCACTGCATAATAGTAATACAGGGAAAAAACTGACCCACAAATGGCACAAGCAAGATTTAACTTGTGATGACATCAGGTGAATTGGGAAATATTACCTATCTGTATGTGACTGAAAACCATGTAAATGTAGAATATGCAATCGTTCAAGCGAGCGCATATATGTAAAGCTTTTTTACTATACCATTAGTCAACGAAATTTCAGTTAAACTTACTTTATAAGTAAATGTTGATAGCTTTTCCACCTTATTAGTAACAATACGCCCAAAATTATTAACATTATATATCTAAAAATCCATGTATAAAGACATTTGGGAGTATGATTTCAAACTGTCAGTAATTAATAGTACTAGGGTTCACTGAGGAGTTGACGTAACATTGAGCTGATAAAAGTGCGTTTTGTCCCAAGAAGATGGTTTGCTTGAATTATCTCATCTTTTGGAAAACACATGAAGGCTAAATTAGAAGAAAACAAATTTACTATTTCTTATGTTATTTGAAAGCGAGCACTTGTTTTGATGAAACAACGACATAATTGTGGATTTGTCTTGGAAATTTGATTGAATCAATTTTCCCCTCCCACAAACCACAATTTGGCCACGCCCTCTCTGCAGCAGATAATGATTTTACTAAAAGTTACCTTTAATTCAACATTCTTGTGACTTAACAAAGTACTTTTATAATATCCACAATAGACACTCACTGATGACTCATTGTGATATGATTCCGTTTGAGTCATATAATTATTCGTTTCTTCGAAAACATTCTTGCTGTGGGACCCCCTAGACAAGGCCGTACCACCCCCCCCCCCCCCGAAGTCCCAGCTGCAAAACCAATCCACTCTCGCAGAACCGACAAAAACAAGGACAAACAGTTTCATAAAAATGCCAATTAAATTCCCCAAATATGAGACCGTTATGTAATGATTGTACAATATTCTCCTTTCGAGAAAGGTAATTTTACAAAAAAGAGGTGTTCTTTTTAGAATCTATAAAAGCATTATATGACTGTAAAAACTATCCACAATTTGTCATATTTTTTTGAAGCAATCTTGGCGCACTGAGTATGACAGATTTATTAAAGTTTCATTGTTTTATGAACTGTAAATATTACATTTTTCACAATAGTGCACATACGCGATTCACTGTAACCCCACTACTATTGTTTGATCATTTTCAAGTGACCATCGTCAACACGAATTTTATTACCTTTTCATGGACAATTTGTCGGAGGAAAACAAACTAGATACTATCAGAATTTGTAATTTTTGGAAACGTTTTAGGGGAACAAGTTTTGCACATTAATTTAAGCATAATCGGAGCCTCTTAATTGAAGGTGAATTCAAAGGAAAATCGTTGTTGTCAACCTCCTGCCCCCTCCCCTGTTCCACCAATGATAAATAAATAGATAAATAAATATATTTGTTTGTAATACTTCTTTAAAAGATCTTCCCTTTTATGTTTCATCTCGCTGGCGTGGCACGGTATATATTTTGAAATTTTTAACAGTGGGAGTCTTTCTCTTTTTGAACCATCAAATGGACCATCATTGATGCGGGGATATCATGGCTACCGTGGTGATAGTTTATTTTAAATTGAATTCTTTTTGTTTACTTCTGATTCATTAATACAAACATTTCTGGCAAATTATGACACTTTGAAACGCACCCTTTAATGTTTTTGATTTAGTAAATTATTTCCTGAACAAAGTTCATGAGTAATACAGTTACAATGATTACAAAACACAAACTGTTTTAGAATATTTCTTTTTCAATACCTTGACAATTAGCCTGGCAAGAGAAGAAAATCGTAATCATGTACATTTTGACGGCATTTCAGATGAAAACTATTCTTAGGACGTTCGGTACCAGCCCCAACTTGACATCAAATTACCGTTCTTCCATTTAATTTTTTCACCCTTCGATCACATTGTGGTCCATCATGCACTGTTGTGTATTTTATTTAATCTGAGTAATTGCATGATCATATTTACATGTTAGTTGGGTGAGGGTGGGGTCTGGAGGTAACTAATGGTTCTCATCATATGCCCTTTCAGAAAAGTTAGTGGTTCAAATTCTTCTTTCCACAATAGTCAGTGATGATTGGTGACAAATGTTTACTTCAGATTGTTTTGGGGTTTTATGTTGTTTTGGGTTGTTTTTTGTTTTTTGTTTGTTTTTTTCCCTTTTTTTGGGGGGGGAGGGAGCTTTTGGATGCTCCCTCTTGCTGTATTGTTCATAATTTTATCAAACATTCTGAAGCTTTTTGTTGTCTCTAATACTATAATGTTTTACAATTGCGGTCTATGTTTTAAAAAATGCGCAATCTCAATATATTTTCGGATGTGAACCTTTGATACAGACTTAAGGAAAATTTTGATATACAATAAAAGCAAAAGACATGAATTCAAGTGAGGTCTACAATATATTGGGTGCTTTTATAGCAGGGTAGGGTGGGAGTGGAGAGACGAATGGACATTCATTTAAGAATGACAGGACATAGGAGAAAAACGAACTTTGGAAAGAACTTATGCCAAAAGATGAAGGCGTGACTGGCTTTATTGATCTACCCTCCTCTACCCCTCCCTCCCCTCCAGTAACACTTGGTCAATTTGTGTGAATTCTAATTTAGTTAATCACTAACCAGATGCATAGTCTCTTTGCAGCTTTCTTTCAAACTCTGAAATAGTTTATTTGAAAGACTAAGACAGAACTAATCTATCTGCCTTTGATTTTAGTAATGAGTTTTGAGCCTTTATATCCTATTTTGAGAACTGGTGTTTAATCTGGGCTCAATTTCACAAATTATAGATTCATCTTGAGTTGTCAATATTGCTATATTAATTTGTATTGCTACAAATACCGGTAACACTTAGCAATTACGATTGATACACTTAAGATCAACCTTAGCTCTAAGAGATCTGGTAGAACAAGAAGGACTTTAAGCCTGTGTTCATGCAAACAGAGACGAGCTCAAATCAAGGCTCAGATTGGCGAGGACATGAATGTGTTTCATTCTCCAATCTAAATTGAAAGCGTATTTGAAATCAAACCTACTTACAGGTTTCTTCGGAATCACGGAGGTTTGCTTAGATACTTTTGATGATAGCTGTATGGATTCATCTCAAGATATCTTCAATAAGGTTATTCTCCTCAAGCAGAAAAAATGATTTGTTCTTATCTTTAAGCTTACCTGAAATACCGAAAGGATAACTTGGGTTAGCACAGCTTGGATAGTTGAGACAGGAGAGATGTTGTTGGGTGGCATGGTGGTTACTTGCCCCGTACATCACTGCAGCTGCACTTCCCACAGAGCCAGAGTATCTCATCGGACTTGTAAAGTCCATCCGATGATGGCTAGAATCATGCCCCGAAGATAGCTCCATGCTGTTGAAGGAAAGAGCAGCCGCCGTAGCAGAAGACCGGTAGCTCTTGTACTGTTCGTCGTAAGAAACGGACGGAGGAGCAACCGCCGCCCCGGGTTGAACGAAGCGACAGTCGGCCCGTGTATAGGCGAAACCGCCCGGTCCGGACACCGGGGAGTGGTGAAGGTGGGCGTTGGATGTAGACGGACCGCGATCGACAGCTCCCGGTACCTGCATGAAGCCCGTGCCGGCTCCGGCAGACCGGCTTGGTGAGTAGCCACCACCGCCACCTGAGGCGGTCAGGGAGCAAGGTTTCCCACCGAAAGCTTGCGTGACTGTCTCCATGATTATCTCACTCGATGATGGTGTCCTCGTAGAGTTACAAAACAGATCATAAAACATGTGGGAAAAGAACGAAGTGTCACGACTCAATACCTAGATTACAACTCGCACAAAATCTTTCAAATTGTACCCTTTCTGTTCTGAGACCTCGATATAAACAGTCTAAAATTCACAACCTAAAACATTCCAAATTATCCAGAAATTGTGTGATATTTTCGATGCATCGCCCAAAGAAAGAAACTGTCTTCTTTTAGTGCTGAATTACGGTCAGAATCGGGTGTAATTTCTAGTGCTAATGATACTCATGTTTCAGCGCTGAATTGCCTGACGGTCTTTGGCGGTGAATCGTTTTATCAAGGTGTCGATTGTGAGTTTACGGCCATCGTTTGATGCAACTTTATGGTCTTACATTCGGACTCAAAGTGCAGACGACATCGCCCCCGGAAACGGCACAGCAGGTCGGTGCTCTTTGCTGATTTGAATATTCAAATATATTTTTCTCATTTGAATATCTCAAAGTTCCGTTTGAATTGTAATACTGAAAGTATTGCGTTTCAAGACAAAATCAAGATGTAATGATGTTTTGAAATTTTCTGTAAATTCATTTAAGGTTCTTGAAGTGAATTGGGCAATATTTTGATTTAGAAGTCACTATTCCATATGTACGGATATGACTTTACACCAGCGATTCTTAATTCAGAATTTGTTTTGTATGCACTTCTAACTAGTGTCAATATTTGATTTGAAGTGATATGATTTGATATGATTTGATATTAATTTTATAAAAATTTGACCATGGCAGCTAACAGATGAATTGCAGTCAGATTACATAAAAAGATGCTACGCTGAAGCATTTACCAAAAGAACATTAAAAACAGATTAAACAAATAAAGCAACCAAACATAATGCACAGAGCTTCAACTCGGATTGTTGTCAACTTCCCAAAATAAAAGTAACACTTTAAAAATAAAAAACTCTTACCTTTCAGAAATATTTATATAAAACAAATCAGGACAAGATGATACGAACCGTCATAAGCCGTTCTGTCAATTGAATGAGCGCATATTTAATCGTAATTCTCTTTGCTTATTTTTGTTTTGTTTTCATGGGACCCTTTTGGCTTGAATTTGTTTGCGATGAAACTTTGCATAATGGGAGAAATATTATGAATATTCTTTCGGTAATACACATGCGATGAGAAGTGGTGTTGAACCATTGTTATGAGGGTTTTTTAACGGGGTAAATAAGCACAATAGCCAACCTATAATAAGCACGGTGGCCCACCCCGCCTTTCCTATTGTAGAAACCATCAGACCGATGAATTGAATAACTAGTTTTTCAATTACCGTCTCGCATTGTATTCATTTGTCTCCGTTTAAAACAGCATGACCTATTTTCACAATTGTGTCAGCAACTTTCCCAAATCAATCAAACTTATCATCCTTAAAGTTTAAACACATTTGGACAGTCGCTGGCTAAAACCCATTCATCACGTCACTCGTGCCAAGCTGAAATGAAAAAGAATTGCTTGCAGATTGTATTCTACCAGCAATCTTTATGAATTATAAACGATTGAAATTATGGACAAATTTCAATCGTGGATTGGTATTTACGGACTTCGAAGTGGTTACATGGAGTAGGTTCATATAACTGACTAACAAGAGAAGAGTGCACTGCAGGGAGGACTGCCCGTCAAATCACCTTATAAAATGAATACTATAACACAATATTATTGCTCATTTTCCACGGGTAAGCGAGCTCGTTGTGGCGTTTACGACGGGTCGCGAGGGCACTCAACACGGCCGCTGTTCGGCCTGAGCACCGCCACATGCCCGTCGTTAAAAAGCAGAGTCGTAGCCGAATTTGATTGAAAAGCTTTCTTAGTTATGACGCTTTTTAGATTAATTCACATTCACGGAAATTGTTTATTCTTCAATTGGGTGTTACTTTACGGCACATGTGATCACGCTGCACTCTGTGAAAATTAATGGCACAATATTCGATGAAAAAATATAACTTTGGCAAACATCGTTAATTGTTCTGTGGGAAGTAGGCATACGCAAGGGTTTTTGCAACACCCCAAATATTACAATATTCATCAAACATTCTGACGTGGTACTCGAAACCTCTCCAAAGATCGTTATCCACTCTAAATTCGGCACGAATTTCCAAGCCTGTCAGTACAACAATTTGCTAAGCGAAGAAAAATCTTGTTTCCAACCAAATTTTTGTGATTGCCGCCTCACTAATTTTCTTCTAGCGAAGACATTTTGTAAGCAGTATTTTCAAGACAGTTTTGTCAAATTTTGAACAGTAGACATTCATCATCTGGTGCAAATCTTGTAATTCCACCATTATCAGATCAATGAACCACTCCGAGGCCGGAGAAGAGTAAACCTCTAGGCCCAATCATGCTTACCAGAAATAAGGTTACCAGCCAGCCAAATTACCATGCCTCATACGCTATCTGTGACTGGTAGCCAGTAAATTTTGGCTTAGCCGAAAATTGTTAAGCGTACTGTCAGATTTAGCAGCTTTATAAAATTGCGCCCGATTTGTTTTTTTGGTATCGCTTATTGTTTGTTTGTTTGTCTGTTTTGGTTTTTTCACACAAAATATTGTTTATTTTCAGTCAGCTTTCGGAGAAGTTTCCAATGTTTCAACTCGTAACTAAACTCACAGTCTTCCAGGGTAACAAATTAGCCGTGCACATTAAATATGCTAATTGCATTTACGCATGCGCACAGACACTTGGTTGGCAAACTCTATCGCGCTGTGTACTAGGCAGACGCATGCGTCATGCATGAGGTTACCTCACTTTGCCAACAAAATAGTGTTAGTGCACATGCGCGAGGTGTAATTTACATATTCATGAGAAGCGTCTATTGAAACCAATGTATTGAAACCAACGCTGCTAACGAAGCACTGCTTCTCAGATCAGTTAAATGATCCGTTACAGAGATCGTAAAACCATCGTGTGAAACCCAATGTAACTTTTACTACCAAATCACCTATTAATGAGATTCAATTAATTGTTTCTATGAATGGCTGGATGAAGGACGTCATATTGTGTTCAGTGGTTAGTGAGGACCCGTGGGCCCAATATTATAAAGTTGCTTTGAACATATTGCTGATATATTTTCTGCTAAGCACAAATAAGCATTCTCCCAGTCACAGAATGTACATGTGACATGTTTTTTGGGGCTGGTATACTTTATCTGGTAAGCATACATTTTGGTGCTACTTTTGATGTTTTAGGCCTACCAGCTCTATGCTGGGCCCAATTTCATAGACCTACTTAAGCGTCATTTCACGTAAATACTTGACATATGTGTCCACGGTCAAAAAATCAATTTTTTATATACTTTGTGGGTGGAAGGGCCTTGGGGTGCAAGTTAACAAAATTGACTTTTCAAATCATTATATAGCCCGTTGCC
>JAUELU010000041.1:1469949-1486581 GCA_032357145.1 Evasterias troschelii | reverse complement strand
ATGACACAAAAGTAAATTCAACGAAATGTGTGTAGTAAACAATACAAACAAATCAGAATTTTGTCGGACAAAATGGCCTTTGTTGGACCTTAAATCACGTGTTCTGATTGGTCAATTTGTTAAGGGGCGTGGCCTACTGGGACGGTGTATTCACAACCACACGACGCCCAACTCACAAAAGCGACGTCCAATTCACAATCACAAAATGCCCAATTCACAACCGCGATGCCCAACTAACAACACGACCAGAACGCACAAGTCACAATCTGACGGACACTTCACAACTCTGATCTGACGAACAACTCACAACTCGGGCGGACCAGCTCACAACTCCGACGGACAACCCACAAGGCTGCGACGGCCATCTCACAACTGCGACGGCCCATTAACTCACAACTGCGACGGCCATCTCACAACTCCGACGGCCCAACTCACAGCAACGACGGAGAATGTCCTCTATGGAAAACCATACAAAATTGACAAGAACTACACGGTTTGCAATCGCTTGTGGTGTCAATTGTTCGAACCGAGTGGCTCAGCCCCGCGAGTTTTGTCCTGTCCCTTTTCTCGAGAACTCCCCTGGTCTTTTGAGCTGATATATCTCTCCCATCAGAATTGCTTGACGGAAAAACCTCTTTTTCATCAACACTGTAATATTTTCACAAACAGCTACTTGTTGACATTTTGATCAGCTTATTTCGTTTCAGAGATGCCGTTTTGCATGTAATAATACGCGTTTGTGTGTGGTTTTAAAAAAGGAGTCCGCCGTGTGACGTCAAAGTATTGTAACGCTGATCAACATGGTTTTTTGAAATACATTATGACAGAATTTTTATTTAGTTCAACTAATTTATACGTGATCATTTTGCACTCGTTAACCTCTCTACACAAAAAACCCAAATAATGTTAATTTCGTTCAGGTTGATCTATCTTTAAATCAAACGTTTGCGCTAAGCGTTGCTTTTTTGTCGAATTTATTTCGAAATTTTCTTATTATATGAGTTTGACACGGCAAAAGTGCGGCGTTTAGCGCAGGTCTTAGTTTAGGAGTACAAACCATGCCAGCTAGAAATCTGCATTCTGCCAATATTTAAAAATCTCTTTTGACCCTTCTAGTTATTAAAACTCATTATGTTTTACGATCAAGATGTAAGCGAATTGCCATATTATACCAAAGGAGTGCAGTAAGAACTGCAATAATTATTGTAAATTTGTCATTAAGGAACCGAGGTTGCTGGCAAAGTTGGCGCGTTCTCTGAGGCGTGTAATTCCAATAAAATGCTAGCGCAGACTCTGCGCAAGGAAGGAGACAAGTGGGTCAAGGCATTCGCGGGGGTAACTTTACCAAACTACCATATCAGCCAAGCTTCGATCCGTCGGTGCGGCTGAATCGCGGAAACTCAACAAAAGCAATTTCCTTTTGCTCAGTTTCTACCGACCTTGGCAAACCAAAACAACTGAAAGGCATATCACGAGTATTTGTGTGCGAGTGCATATAAAAGTCGTTACGGGCGAATTATTAAAGGGTGTGTAATGAAGAAACAAAGGAGATACGTCGATAACCCATACAGAAAACTGGGGCATAGTGTGGCTTTGCCTTTTTGGTACTTTGGCGACAGAGACATGAATGACAATCGCAATAACTGACTGATCGTGATTTTGTAACCATACCGTATATTCTATAATGTGTTTGAAAATTACCTTTTTGGAGAAAAAGGAGTTTGTGTGTATGCTTCTTAATAATAATAATAATATAAATATCGGCTCTTACATAGTGCAATTTCAAAGGATGAACATTGCGCTTCACACATTATTACCCCTGGTCACTGGGCCATTTATTTCATTCATGAAACCATCTCAGCTCGGGACTAACAGCCTTCGCGCACTAACCAGTTACAAGAACCATCTCTGCCCTCCATTGTACCCATGGGTGATGAAAAGCAATTATAGTTAATTGCTCAAGAACACAAGTCTCATGACCGGGATTCGAACCCACACCCTGATGACTTAGCCACCAGAATTTGAATCCGTTGCACATAACCGCTTGGCCACGACACGCCACATTACTTCACATGGTTGTTTTTAGCTACATTTTTATGGGGCAATCGTAGTCGAAGAGAAACATGAAAGTGATTCCCATACACAATGAGTGTATAATTATAATAGATGTTAATTTTTGCAACGGGGAATTTGAATGACCAAATGAAATTTGCAAACGCTGCAGCGAATCCGTTTGATTAAATAGTTTAAATTGAATGTTTTATCTTCAATCACATGACGCATAAGAACAGTTGCTCACAATGAGTAAAATTGAATGACGCTTTTGAGGAGCTTGCACTTCTGCGCAAAGTAGAATAACGCGACGCAGTTGCCGAACTGAGAACACCTAAACATACACACAAACCCAAGCTTATCAGAGATCATAAGCACTTCATAAAAACATACAACTTTAACAAATGTTGTTCTTGCCATGGTTGCCCTACTTTTCACTTTTCTAAAACTCAGGGGTAAAAGTTGAACAAAGTGAATCATTTCTGCATAATTTGAAACGCCTCAAAATGACCCTTGCGTCAAGCCCATGTAAACTGAGTTTTAAGTGAAGTTACTTTTGTTTTGGTTCTGTCTGTGTGCGCATAATTGGCGCATTTCAATTCGCTTCCTGCACTACTAGTGATGTTCAAGGTTTAATTAGCCTTGCGGGTAAACTTTTTCAAACAAATAAATCAAACATTGATTTACCCATCCCCCCCAAAAAAAAAAATAAATAAAAAAATAAATAAAAAATAACAATAACATCATTAGTAGTTAAAAAGATAACAATAAAAAATTAATAAATAAGTAAACAAAGTAAATAATAATAAGTTTATTATTGGAAAAAATAAAGAATTGTTTTCAATCTTAAATATAACAATACATTTTGGGTA
The DNA here is from genome assembly GCA_032357145.1 of Evasterias troschelii. NCBI lineage: Eukaryota > Metazoa > Echinodermata > Asteroidea > Forcipulatida > Asteriidae > Evasterias > Evasterias troschelii. Next base: position 1,483,657 of record JAUELU010000041.1, on the reverse strand, counting down.
AATCACTTACAAATCCTCCCTCCTCCAAAAAGGGAAAAGGGTATATACATAATGCATTGGGTGATTTATCGGGGGGGGGGGGGGAATCCAACAACCAAGGAACAAAAAAGCAGCAAGTATGGTACAGGAATAAATATGTACCTATCTTGTACTTGGTACTTGTTACTCGGTATTCGATAATTGGTAATTGGTAAATGGTAATTGGTAATTGGTACATGGTAATTGGTACTTGGTACTTGGTACTTGGTAATTGATAATTGGTAAATGGTAATTGGTACTTGGTACTTGGTTATTGGTAATTGGTACTTGGTAATTGGTACTTGGTACTTGGTAATTGGTAATTGGTAAATGGTAATTGTTACTTGGTACATGGTAATTGGTACTTGGTACTTGGTACTTGGTAATTGGTAACTGGTAAATGGTAATTGGTACTTAGTAAATGGTAATTGGTACTTGGTAATTGGTAATTGGTACTTGGTAATTGGTAATTGGTAATTGGTAATTGGTAATTGGTATGGTAATCTGTAGGTTGTCGCCCTAACACTTCCGCGAGGGAACTTGACAAGGAGGTCAGGAGAGTGCCGTCTTATAGACTTTGAATGCACAATGATTTAGTTATAAGCCGTACATATTATATTATGTACCGTACTTAGAATTAAAGTTCGCACTTGTAAAATAGTCGATATTCAGTAACGACCACTACGATTGTCAAAAAGCCATCGGACAGGTTATATTTACTGCTGTAGTCATTTTTTATGATGTATTTCATGACGCCAAGGCGATAGTTTATTGTTAAATAATTTTCCTTTGGTTAAGGGGCGGGGGTAAAGATGCCCAGAAATGTCTTGTTGTATTTAAGATTGAAAGCAATTCTTTACATGACAAATAATTTATTTTAAAACTTATTTATTAATTAATTTTTTTACTTATTCGTTAATTTATTTGTATTTTATTTATTACAATTGGGTTCAGGCTAACTTTCTTTCAAACATTTCTCTCTCGCTCTCTCTCTACCAGACGAAATGATTTCATGTTACTGTTTCTCGGGGGTTAGTATCAGTCATCCTAACAAGTAGACTACATTTTCATTTTCTTCCAAAGTCACCAAGGCTCAACCATTTCTTTAATAAAGTAAAAAAACAAAAACATGAACGCATGTTGCAAATTTTAAATACACTGTCACAAAGTGTTTATTAAAACATTATCATAGTGATGTGATGTTTATTTACACCTAAATGCTGATACAATTTATTTTTGTTCTTTATTCAAAGGACGAATTCATAAGTCTATTTGCACTCTATATCTTGAATGCAACTAACCTTCCCGCTAAAAGCACATTATTCTGTCGATTTGGCTGGCAAGAACTAATTAACGGTCTCGATTTGTATTAATCACACGCAGTAATGGAGATATTGAGCGGTGTGAGCGAGAACGTGTTAAAGATCATGTCAGTTAATGGTATGTTGACAAAGTGACTGCATCTGGCGTGCATCTGAAAACCAGTGAATTCGTGATTCAAGATAAGATAGCCAATAGCGTTGGCACAACGCATACTTATTTTGGTATGAACACTAACTTTGGATCAAGATAAGGTACATCAACGGGAAAAACATACATCAGATTCTGAAATAAGTTTACCAATAGTTTCGGTAACTATGTAGTTTGTAGATCCTTCGATTGTTCGATAGCGATTGTGCCTATTAATTCTACTACATTAGACTTGTAATGATATCTTGGCCGTTTCACATAAAGTTTTTAAAGAAAAAAGCACCAGTCTATTCAACGTGAGCATCATGTTCAATCAATAGTCACGATGGTCGATACTTATTATAAATGAATTTCTATCTAAATGTGGCCATTCTGATGTTAACTAAAATGTGTTTAAATTGAAAAAAACAATATATATATATATAAAAACATTTAAACCCAGTGATACCCAGTGAACAAATTATGATTCACGTGGGTATTCATGTATAGATAAAAACAAAGTGAAAATTACCTACTTGAAACAAATTGCTCATAGAGATTAAATAAACCTACCGAAATGAAAGAACGACTTTACAGATCAAATCACTGAAGTTTGAAAACACAACAAATAAATTATCGTCAAATTAAACGTTTATAACTTGCGACAAATTAATACTAAAATATTATTCTTAAGCAACGCAGTGGAACGCAACGCAATTTGCATTTTTAATTTATCTAAAAACAGCAGTTATGGACATCGCATATAATGACAAAAAAAATTCAGACAGTTTGAGCGACACAGTAAAGTTCGGTAATTCATTAATCAAAATAAGTTAGCTCATTATTAATATTGCACATTAACAGAGTGACTACTTTAATAGTCAATCGACAATAACATTATTTACAAGACAAGTCTGGTAAAGGTTTAGGGTATAACGCCACCAGGAGGCACCAACTAAAAAGCATTGTTCATGGACCTCTTTTCGCTCAACCCCACCGCTGATGAGCTTATAGTGGTGCATGATGGGAGCGATTGTACTGCAGTCGGCGTTATAAGCACAACAATAATTAAAAACGATAAGATATAAAGCAATGAGGCTCCATTGATAATGTAAACGATACTTTAGAACCAAATTGAGCAGAAGTTTGTGATCGAACCTTACTTTCAAAATAGGGCAGAGAATGACAATATTTATTTGAACTGGATTTACACAATGATCTACATTATTATTGATAGTCGAATATTTCGTAAACAGTAAGAGCATTACCCGCAATGTATGTGGCTAAATATATGTGGCTAAACATGCAACAACGAACCTGTGAAAGTTTAAACTCAATTGATAATCGGAGTCACGAGAAAATTGCGAAAAAAGATGAAAAAATAACTTAAAAACGTAACTGTTTTCGAAAATCGGGTTTTGGGTCTGCGTGAAGAAAACTAATTGCTTTTCAAATTTCTCAAAAACTATAAATTTCAAGCAAAAAAAAGTTTTAAGTGAAATTTTATATATATATAAGCTTTGTGATAATCTCGTACATTTATACTTTTTATCTTACCATCGTTGTGCACACCCTTTAATGAGCAAAATATTGTCAAGCGCTGGCAAGATCAACGAGAACCAATACATACAATATTATTGAATTTAAATTTGTGTACGTTTTTGTGTTATGCAACTCGATTAAAAAATTAACGTTCTTACTGAAAATCAGTAATACGTAGCCCACTCTGTTGTAGTTCGTATTGTTCCAACCATTAAAAGAAAACAAAAACAAGAAGCCCTTCCTATTGGTACAATTGTCGTGAAAACGAAGAAAGTGTTAACAAAGATTATACTTCTCTCTCTGTATACCACCGAAGCTCCTGCAGCTGCAGGCAAGAGACGTGTACTTTCTCAAGATACGTGGATTTCCGTACAACGAGGGGGGACCCGCATGTTAACCCGTGTCTACAAGCAATCGACTGAATCAAAGTGCTCTGCCTTTTTTTAAACGTCTGTTTACACTAATCTCTAATAATGAAGAAGGGACGAATGTCAATAGTCATCTAAAAATGCCGTTGATGGTTGCTGTGTGTTCCAAAGCTCGCCGCCGAAGGGAAGCGATGCTTGTCCCTCTCCACATATCCCCACCGTCACTCACCACCGCTGAGCACGAGAAATCCCCGGCCGATACGTTGGTGTTGCCAGTCGGTGAGCTCGGCATGACTCCGCCGGCCGACGACGCCGTAGCAACCCCTCCGAAATTCGGCTGATACATGGATTGCATGGGGTTATTACCTGACATAGATAACCCACCAGTGAGATTCTGCAGGTTTGAAGCAGCCGACTGGCCGATGCCGTTGGATCCTCCCATTCCGCCCATCTGAGATAGGGACTGGCCGAGGCCCTGACGAGGTAATGTCGGCGGAAGGGTCAATGACGGGGGCGCCCCTCCCATCTGAGACATTTGCATCGATGTCGGCCATCCTCGCGAGTCCACGTTGCTGTGGAAGTTACAGAAGGATTCGGCACCCATGGCTGAAGGGAACTGCGGTAAGCCATGTGAGGGTAGCAGAGAGCCTGGAGACCGAAACACATTGGTAGTCTTCTTGCGCTTCTTCCACTTTGCACGGCGATTTTGAAACCAGACCTAAATTATTAGAAAATAAATGACATAAAACAAACATAACAATTTGAAAGTATAAATCATAATAGTTTGTCCTGGTCAATTTGGTAAAAAGGAGACTGCTCCACTTCCTTGAATTCGTATGCCAGGCATCTAAGCATGTATTTGTAGCTATAGATTGCAGTAGATTGTGATACCACATATTCTCCAGTTTGTATATTTGTACTTGTGACAATCGTTGAAGAATTTGAAATACCCCAAAATGCAAGCTGCGAAAAGCTGCTGCGGATTTGTAATGCTGTTCTTGTTGGTTGTTAAAGAGCGGATAAAGGATACTCTGAATTATTTTGTATTTACATTTTTCCATTAGATGGAGTCCCCAAGAAATATGAAAAAGTTATTATGAGTCCCTTACCTTACGCTAAAACAGAGTAAAAATGTATTTTTCCTCGAAACACTCCAAGCCCAAAATATGAAAACGCGAGGTCAAACAAACCGCGCGTAACAGGATTCGTGACGTCACCGGTGACAAATAGTTTGGACATGCCTATACGAATGTACGGAGCTAACGCAATATAAACCAACAAGCTCCACCATTTTTAATCAATACAGCCGCAAATGTGACTCTTTATGGATGTTCCAACAGGTTAAAACCAGCAAGGCAATTTACAACGGATTTGTGATTTAGGGATTTTCGTTCTTGAATGGGCAAGGCGATTCCGCAGCTAGCTCGGCTTGATTTTGAGTACATCGCCGATCCACATATCGCAAGTAGACTGATACTTTGTTTACGTAAATGTTATCACTATAGCGAGGCATGAGGACCCAGTCTACAAAAATCCATCCAGCTCCAAGCATTTTTTATCCTAGTCCGCGGAGCGAATTTTTCTCCGTACCACACTAGAGCCAATGCATACACGCATAAGGTATGGGCGCTTTCCCTGATCCCTTCACTGTTGACCCCCTGTCTCTAGTGTGGTACGAAAACAAATGCGTCCGCGGACCACCTTGAGTGTAAGCGTTGTTACCAAGTACAGCGATGTACGTGCTTGGATTTGTCCACAAAATGTTTTGAGAATCATTTAATTTGTCATACAAATTTACTATTTGGCTATACATTACAATTATTCAATGTGTTGTGGCTTTTATAGAATAAACTGGAGACAAGAAAAAGAAACAAAAATATAATAAACTTTGCGATTATCTTGGAAAATCGACTATCTAGGTACATGGTAACCACGTGTATAAAGCAGATTGATGCCGTGAGCTTACTATCCAGGAAGACTATTGGCTCAAAACGGGACCCTTCGGGCCAGCGCCATCAACCAACCCGCGGACAAGATAAACAGATTGACCTGGAGTACGTTTTTGCGGCTGGAACCAATGACTGTTTCGGTCATTGGCCAGTGTTAACCGATGGCCAAAATTCAACCGAAACAGGTTTTGGTTACTAAAACTTGATTGATGTCAACACGTGCGCAAGTGTTTAGGACGACCACAGTGGGCCAGAATGGAATCAAAGTGCGCCAAAATTATATTTCAACATATTTGTTTTGAAAATTTGACTTTTATGGGTTTTCGGATCCGTAGAATTCAATGGTCATATTTTTAAATGTCTATGACGTCATCATAGTCCTAAGTCGTGATTGGTCGGCGGTAGTTTTATTATTATGCGTAGGTCAAGTGCATGCAATTGTTTTCAAATTGTTTGTCTCACCTATAGGCATATCAAAGACAAATTCTGTGAACAAATTCTGATGCTTGCTGAAAAGATTTCTAGAACTTACTATTGATCGAGGAAGCACTGCCATTGCAATGACCACAAAAAAAAGTAGCTTTAAACTAATGGCAGTCAGGATTAAAGATAACACGCGTGGGTTTAAAGGCGCGTGTTGACAAATATTCAGCTGGTGTAAGCTGGTATAGGCGCTCATAAATCAGAATATATCTTACAATCGGGCACAAACGGGCAGCTAATGTTGGTACCAAGTGAAGAGGAGACTATGGGGATCAAGCCAGTATAAAAATTAAGGCAGGAATCCACGGGAATGTAAACTTCTTTTCTTACTTTATAAAAAAACCATGTTTTTAACATTTGTTTGACAATTTCTAATCTCTCTTGTAGTCAGATTCAAATTGTAATAGTTTGAAAACCCGGTATTGTAAAAGTATAACTTGAGGAAAGAAGATAAACCAATTTTCAGGTAAATAATTGTTTTTTAAAATATCGTTATTTTGTGTTAAACAGATGTACCAAATTTTCACTTTTTAGCCTAATTTAGGAACTTTTTTGTGTTCATAAAATGAGGAAAAATACTTAAGAATTTTTCCAAAGAGAAATATTTTCAAAAAATGTTCGTGGGGGTCTTATCTTTCAAGAACACATTGTTTAAAGCTGAACGGTCATATACCCGAATTACTATTAGGGCGCACTTTGATCTCATTCTGGCCCACTGTGCGTCGATAAAACACATGCGACAATGGCAGTTTATCAATCTATACGGAATGTAATGAAGAAGATGGCTGATGTGTCGAGCATCAGCGCTAGATTACACTGAGTGATAGGCAGGGGCCAGAGAGTAAGCTAGGCTTATATTGTATATCTTACATTGTACAGTGCGCCCTCTCCATCCGAGGATGCTCGAAGGCGCAGTTTACTTACCAACTGGGTCCGACTCGATAACAAAATTCTGATGAACTCTCTCCTCACCGATACCAACAGTGGCCTTAAAACTGTTCCTAAAGACGTCATAATCGTTTAAAAACAAGAAGGTCAATGAGGTCCGGTTTGGAGAAAGGATCATGTTTGAAGGAAGGTGCCCTCCAACGATCAGATCCACTACTGTCAGAACGAATCGTCTCTGCTTCTTGACCCGTCTGAACCACGAGATGGGCGGTAGTTGGTGTGGACCCAACTCCGCCTCGGAGTCCGTTGTAATATGTAGACTAAGGGTTAAAAGGGCACCAACATGTGACTGTATGAAGCAGGTTTTGGTCTTCGGCTTGTATAAAAAGCAGGTTTTATCCTGATTCTCGACGTGTACTTGCCAGCCTACAGAGAATACAAAGTGTTACTTTGAAATCATCAACGATTCACAGTTTAGCTACTGAATTTACACTTTATAACAGAGTGCGGTCGGTCACAGCTCTGTAAAAGTTACATTTTTAACAACATGAAAAAGTTAATTCAACATTTTCAAAATTGAATCTATTAAACATACCATTTTATTGTTTCTCCTTTTTAATCAAGTGAACTTGACTTTGCGAACAGTAGTAACTATACTCACCACACCCTAGTGTTTAATTTAACACTTCGTTTTAGGGAAAAAACGTAGAATGGGTAGGTCGGAGTATTTAACAGCCAATCAAATAACCATTGCCATTGACTAAAAAGAACAAAAAGCTCCGATAGGCCAAATTTATAATAATATAACCAAATTTTTGACTCGACAAAATGGCGGCCCGTTTGTAAGTTCACGAAGTAAAACTAAATGGAAAACCATCCAATTTCGGGGCAATTTTGTAGTTTATCGTGATACATTTTAAGTAAAACATATTTCTGACATTAATAGTATTATTATACATTGCAAAGACTATGTATAGCCCATAGTACCCAATCTAAGCAACGTGCAACCCTCCATGTTTTCCTCTCACCAAAGTCTATTATTTTATGGCTGCTATTTTAGCCTACCTTTTGCTCTTTCAGAAGATAACACAACGAAGATGAAGATAACATGAACTAGAAAAACTATATCAGCGTTTCCTTGAAGTCGTCGATGCTGCCTCTTGAATAGCATTGCGCATTCATTGTTTTTCAAATAGGACATATTCGTCTGTCGACACTCGTCTTTGTCTGTCGACACTCAACCATAAGCACCAAAACATTATTGTTTTTACATTGATGTGGACAAAGTATGCTAATCGTAAACATGATGAATCTTCTTATTTTGTACGCCATAAAATGCAAACAGAATGTTTGGTGCGTTTTTCATCATGGCTTTCAGAGTGCAAATTGCGCTTCGCGTAAGACGCGCGGCGCGCCGTGACAACGCCAGACGCTTTTGTACGCTGACGTTTGCCTTGATGATAACCAGGGAGGCGCGCACGTGCAGTAGCTGTCTGAGATCAACCATGAGCAGATTTTATCTGTATTTCATGATGAATTGTGTCTCATGGCCTTCTCACCTAATCGTCAATTCTCAAATTTACGCTCTACTGATGAATTTTATTTAACTTGACCGGGGATACAAGCTTTATTCATGAGTCCAGCTTTTGTATCAATTTTGGGCAAATTGTTAAGTTGCAATGCGATCTATTGTAAAATGATCCGTTATACACTCTACTGATGCCCATTATTGTTTATTTTGAAAAATATTCATAGTTGAAAAATAGGCAAACAATTGAAAAAGTTACAAGGGGTAAGTCCAGACTTTTTATCGATTAGTTTTAATTTTGTAGCTCCAAAATGATGCAGTAGATTCTACTGATGCCTCTTTATGTAACTTGACCTAAGATATCAGCTTTATTTTGAAAAATATTCATAGTTACGAAAGTGGCCTAAAATTGAAAATTCAGATAGGGGCAAGTCCAGCATTTCTATCAATTTTGGGCCAATTTCAACTTTTAGTTGCGATTTTAGGCTCTTAAATAATTATTGATATCTAAAAAATAGGCAAAACATTAAAAAGAATAAGGAAGTTTATTGTAAAAAGTTTGGTTTGTGTTCAACTGGCTGAGAAATGTTTAAATATTGTTTTAGTTCACCCATTGAGTTCCCGCCAAAGATAACAGAGCCCCGATGGTGCTGCAAGATGGAAAAACTACAGCTCTATCTATTGTTGGAACGTAAATTAAGCATTCACACCATTTCAGCAAACAAATGTTTATATCACCAACAACAACGACCATTGTCTGCATCTATTGCTGATATGGCACTCAGTGAACGTTGAGTGCCCCATCTGTCACCTTTGGTTCCCACTAAAACATGAAGTGCGCCCTCAAACAGTTTTCGTTCATGTTTCGTGTGCTGAGTGGTTAGGCAACATTAAGTTTCACCAAACCAGCCAAGAACACAGTTAGGCAAAGTTTATGCATGTATCATGTATACAGTATTAATGTAAAGGGAGGAAAAAACATGAAGAAAAACTGCAGAGTTTAGGCAGTTGGTTGAACCCCTCACTAGCAAAACAGGCCAACATATATTTCACTCAAATGTCAGGGACTTGTACAACACAAAGGCTTCACATTGATAAAGTAATACTTTGGTCAAACCCCTTATTTTTAATGCTTTTCTTATTTCACAAATTTAAAACACAATTCCAATTGATGAAATAATGTAACACTAAGAGGTCCCTTTTCAGTCCATGGTTTAGCTTAGTATATTATTGATAATTTACTACACAATGTAGGCTGGCCTGTGAACCTTTTCCATTATACTTTTGACAATAACAAGTAAACAAAATTCCTACAAATTATTGAATAATAATAATAACACCAGTAGAAAGTAAGGCTTTATTATGAAGTGAACCAAACTACTTACAACTTGTGTGTTTTTTTGTTTTGTTTTTTTTTGGGGGTGGGGGTATTTATTCAACACCAGATTTGGACAGGGTTTTCAAGGGATATTTCAATTGAATTACTCCAGTGCCAATTTCTCTAAGCTAAGCACAGATAACATTTGCTAAGCAGGATTAGGGTTACCAACCCAAATATCACATGAAAACTGTTTGTGACTGGTATTCACTGATCTTTTGTTTACAAATTTGATAAGATATTGCTAGCAACACCATGAATCTGTGTACATTTTCTTTTACAGAAGTTTTTTGTTTGTTTTGGTGGTTTCTGGGATTTTTAAAACCATTTTTTCAAAAAAGTTGTCTGATATTTAATTGTTTACTCAACCAAGTCTCTATAAGTGAATACTTTTGAGATGCTTCGTTGACAGGAGATGTACTAGGCATCTTCAAATGTTATTGTTAATGTGAATACACGACATAATAATCAACAAAGAATAAACCCCTTGCATTGGCCACTAACGCCAAGGTCAAAACAATGGAGTCGTGCCGGCCTGATGCGCTTGCGCACAATGATAGGTCTTCATTTACCTCAGTGAGGGCGCTGTTTTGGTCTTGTGATGTCACATGCAAGGGGTCTATGCTTTCGAGCCTGCTATCACCTCAAAGTCTTACCTAAAGTCTCTTAGTACAAGAGGAGAGCTTTCAAATATTGATTTCGTATGCAAGAACGAATCTTTAATCTTTAAGATTTCCAGGCCCCTTCAATTCCAAGGCTGTATAAAATATTTCACAACCAGCCCAGGGACTTTCTTTGGACCCTCACTGTCGATACAACCCCCCCCCCCCCCTGTCAAAGTTCGAACATCTCCACATATTTTCCTTAATCCTTTAACAGTATTTTGCAAACGGCAGTACACTCAACTTCAACTTCAGATGTTGGTCGTCAACATCACTCACCAAAACCCAAACGATTTATCTCAGCATCACATGAATGCACTTGGGAACGGAAATATCCGCAAAAAGAATCGCCATAGCAACCACATCTTGTCTGCATTTTTATTTCTTGTCAAAGTGTCTCTGCTCTTTTGGTGATCTTCCAGAAACTAAATGATAGCTTTATCATGAACGGTGTAAATAAAGTGATGATTTTATACATCCTGTGAAGTTAACGTGTCTAGGAATTTCTTATTTTAGCTGGGAAAGTCTGAAGTTAACTTGCAGTCACAATCTAAGAAATACTCTACACTCTAAATGGGATTTTACATATTGACCACTTGGTGGAACAATTGTGCCCACTTTTCAGAATCGTTCCCAGAGTAGTGTTTACCCCCCCCCCCACTTCCTTCCCCTCCTAATCCCATCCCCCCCTTAAAAAACCTCTCCCCCTCTTGCTCTCCCGCTCTCCCACACACAATCTAAGAAATACTCTACACTTTTGGGGATTTCACATATTAACCACTTGGTACAACGATTGTGCCCCACTTTTTAGAATCGTTCCCAGAGTAGTTTACTGTTCCTTTCCCTCCTAATGCCCGCCCCTCCCCTTTCAACAAATCTCTCTCTCACACACACGAACATACTCAATTTTCACTGACAATGGATAAAGTCAAGTCCAACTCAGCATATCTAGCTATGGATGTGGCTACTGGCTTCATCAGCCATGTTGAGATATAGTCATAGCCAGAAGCCAAAGACAGAAGCCAATGCTTTGACCAATTCATGCAGCGGTCATCTTTGTTCAACACAAGAAACTTTTCTTTAAGGTTACACACACAAAAATCAAACGTACTAATATTGAACTGAGTTAGTGCCAAGCTCATCAGGGGAACAAAATAATGTTTGAAAACTTATGTTTTTAGGTACAACAATTGAAGTCAAATCAGTTAAATAACTCGGAAAGCATCTGACTCTGCAAGATGTCCATCGAATGTTTGAATAATTACCAATGATACATTTTCACTTATTTCTATGATTTTACAAAACGATTATAAAGCTTTTTGTTCAGAACTTCATGATCAACTTCCCTCTTGTTTGTGATGGGTAAACTACAAAAATGGCCTCTGCATGGTGACAAACAAACTCAATACATGTGTACTGTCATATTCACTAGTAGTGGACTATATCATACATAAATAAATCATCCACTATTTTTGAAGACCACTGGCATAGTGTCAAAGTTCGCAGATAAACAAGCAGACTTCATTACTTCAGAAGTGACCATTTAAGTTGCTCTCTCGCCGTCTGTAAAACCTGAACACAACGAAAATAAAACAATAACAAAACCATCAAGTTTCTGTAAGTCAGAATTGTAAATTTGTTTTGCTACTTGAAAGTTAATCCACTTTGGGTATTCCACATCACCTTGTTTACAAAAGGACTGACCTTGAACTCTCCAGGGAATTTCCTGGCAGGCAATATACTACACTTGTCTGCTTGTCATGTGAGAAATATTAATTTGTATCAGAATTCAACATCAAATCAGGAACTGATTTGCAATATGACCTCTTTTACTTCATATCAAAAGATGACAAAAATCCTATGATAGTTTTCATAAAATGTAAGATTACATGTTTTGTTTTATTTTGTTTTTATTAGATGATCTTCCTTCCAACTGGCAACAGCCAATCTTTCTCGTACAAACATTGGTGTAATGTCTGTAATTATAAATTGCACAAATCTAGAAATTGTGATTTAGTAACTATTCTTCCATTGAACTTTGTACAAAATCACGCCTGCAGGGCGTACAGGCTCTCTGGTTCTTTTGTAAACATGTGATGTCACAGGTCACGTGGTCCATAATAATTGGCTGATACAACGTGAGAATCAGAAGATTTATTGGTTAAAAATGGCTGCAGAATCAAGTAACATGTCCAAGTGATTATTAGCTTCAATGGATTTTCTTCCAGGAAAAATCCTCTACCCCAGTGCACCCCAGAATGGCCTACATTTGGGTTGCTTTTCAACTCTCTCTGGGGACGATTCAGGGAGACAGGCATGAAAGAGGCAGGAAGAGACCAAGGAAAGAAGTAAATGAGATAATGACAAGATGGTAAACCCTTGATGAGGCAGTATTTCCATCTTACACAAGAATTGTCACAACATCAACACGACTGTAAAAGATGAAGATGTCAAAGGAAATTGTGTTTAATTGGAAGAAGAAGAAAAAACATTGAGCAAATACAGCGTCTATGAAAAGCAAGCAAAAAACAGACTAACCTTCTTGGATTTGGTTATTCTACCCAGAAAGAGCTGGAAGTACAACAACTCAAAGTAGGAAAACAGGCATGTTAGATAAGGACATTACAGGCTAAGATGACATGACACAAGATGGACATTGTAAAGCGCTTCAAAGCCTTTTTATTTTTTTTATGTGTTAGGCAAACAACAAAGTATCCCTTACACAAGAACCATATCTAAGCCATGATTTATACAAAGTCTCATCATCAATTAACAAGTTCAAGTTTAGTTGAGGGTGGGGGGTATAATGGCAAGTGGTGCAGCCAAAACCTCTAAGCAGTGAGCTCAAGGGTTGAGTATTAAAGGGTTTTAACCCAACTGGTTAGTCTGATTTTACTCAACAGCTGTTCTTAAAGGGATGGTACACTTTGGTTTTTGGAGGAGAAACATTTTAATTTAGTTCATGAAACCTGACATAATTTACATGGAATCAGAGGTTTTAAAGGTCATTTTCTGATCATAATACTGTTTGGAAATCTTACATCATTGAATACATGCTAGCCACTTTGGGGAAACACAATGCTGAGTTGCAGGGCTTGAATTTAAGGGTAAAATCCACAGGACTGCAGGGCTTGTACTTCACCACTTCTGCTGGACCAGAAGTTTTTTTATATTAAATTTGTTTGCAAGCAATAAGAGAAAATCTATCTAGCCCCTAAATATATCTCAGAATTACTTATTCCCCAAAAGCAACAATCGTCTCATGTTCTTTGATCATCGTCTACAGCCCACCTAGAATTCAACACTGGTCCTATCCCCCGCACTCGCTACGGAAATCGCGCCTTCTCAATTGCAGCACCCACTCTCTGGAACAACCTTCCCGTCCACATCCGTGCCTCCACTACACTGGACTCATTTAAGACTGAACTCAAAACCCACTTATT
>JAUELU010000041.1:1443416-1458666 GCA_032357145.1 Evasterias troschelii | reverse complement strand
ATTTCATGCTAAGCAAATGTTTGTGCTTAGCAGCTCTATGAAATTGGGCCCAGGTAAGTTTTCATTGTTTACGTAGTTCTGAGCATGCGCACATTACCAAGAACAATGGATTTACCCGGTAAGTCTGCTGCCACCTACCATCCCAAAAGCATTTTGCATTCGGGATTAAGTCAATGATTAACCATTAATGAGCTCGTCTTCTAATAGGTCATTGGTCAATTGTTCTTGTGTTCATACATGTATGATCGTTGACACAGGCCCTATGTGTTTCTATATGGCCCTCTTCTCCAAAGCCATTGTTTTATACTATTCACTTGAGTGGAAGTTTTATAAAATAATTTGTATGTACCACAGAACATGGAACAGTAGTGGTGTACATGTACGTACTTCTAGGGCTAGCTGACTAGGGGTGTACACCAGGTGTGTTTGGCTACCAGCCAAACAAGTTTCCTGGTCTGGTAAGCTATGACACTTCAACACTTGAGGAACACTCTTGAGACATGTTTGGTTCTGTTACAAAAAACTAACAAGATAAAACTTATAGTAACAGCGAATTGGAAAGGCTACAGGAAGCTTAGTTAGAGCAGTAAGTCGTGTAGCTAAGGCCGTGTCTGAATTAGCCGCTACGGCTCTGGCTACAACTGGATCGGCTTGTCATTATACTTTTAAGTTCAGGATGTCCTTAGCAATACCCTTTGCAAAAGCTGCGGATTTGGATATGGTCTAAGATTCAAGAGTGGAAAATATTATTTTATTAACACAAAAGGCTGTAGGATTATTGGAGTACACAATGTGAGTACAAGGGGAGACACATCTACAAATGTACATAAACACATCGCTAACTTTTAAACGGGGGTTGATAGTGACAAAGCTTGGGTTCGGAGTTAGTAAGTGAACGAACGGGGTATAAACCGCAGATTGTAGGTACATGTATGTTACAGACAGTTGGCTTTATTGTGGATGTTATCAGCATGTAGCCTGGATTCTATGAAAGGATCGACTAGCTAAGTTTGGGCAGAGGGGAAGTGGGGGTTTAGAGAGGGGGAGGACTGGACTAAATATGGCAAGAGGCGCAGCAAGGGGCCCCATTCAGAGGGTGATAAATCTAGCTAAATAGGCAAAGATGGATCACTGAATGCAAGAAAACTAAACAGCTTGAAATCTGCAGCTGCAAAATAACAAAGTCACGTCTTTCTGTCTCTCTCTCTCGTTCTCATACTGTCGCACAAGGTCTTTCCCCGTTCCCCATGCAAACCCAGGTATCAAACTGTAACAATCTGTTCCTCTCCTGGGTGTACAACCCTACGTTAAAATAACAAGCAGATGTTGGGGCTCCTGAACGACAAATCTGGAGCATTTGAAACGGACAAGGAGGTATTAAGCCATAAGCATAACCAGCTTGGACCACTACAAGCTGCATCCTCCATACCCCCAAAAAGCTAATTCAGCCCCCTCTTTTTGTTCTTGCTGAAGGAGTCTAATAACCGCTTGAATCCCTCCGCTCGACAAAATTTACAGTTTGGATTTTTCTTCATCTTTTCTTCCCGAATCAAAGGATGAACCTGGGCATTAAATGAGACCTTTCAGGTGTGTTGCTGGGTGCAGTGACAGTGAGATAAAAATAGGGGGTGTCAGCGAAAGGTGCTGCCAGACTTGTTAAAGCAGGTTATTCAATTAGACAGGGTGGATTTATGGCTTACTTTAGCGATGGTCCGTCGGCAACCGCAGATTGGTGGTTACAGAATGCATGATATTCTAAGACAAATATCTCTTTTAATTTGTGTGTGCAATGTGTTTACCAAGAGAATTGAGGTAAAGCCAGGATTACCGGTAAACTCCGAAATGTGATGTTTGTGTTTATGTTGGCATGGTGAAAAACATGCTAACATGAACCAGTTTGAGGTACCCGGACAAACCACATTTTAGTTGGGATTACTCCAGAGTAAGACCTCAAGTGTAAAAAAAAACAGATTACATACAAACATATTTTCTCAACGACCTCTTAAAAGTGAGCTTTCCTTTTTTAAATGTGTTTTCTTTTTTAAGCTTTTTTCTCAGTTTCATGTATGGCCCCCAAAGTCTACTCCAAACCCATCTTAAAAAAGTGGTTCTAAAATCAAAAAAAGGCCCTCTAGGGTTTAACATAGAAAAACAATCCAGAAGTCTGTTGTTCTAGCGCCCCCACATCAACACAATTTTCCCTGCCACAACTTGACCTGCAATGTTTCTTCCGACCACATGCAGACAAAAATATTTTTTTGTTCAAACCGCCATTTGGCACAATTTTTTCTCCTTTGAGGCTACTTAGGTTTTTCTTTTAAGGGAGGGGGGTGGGGGGGGTCGGATGATGATCGTGGGCAGGTAGTGTGCATTCAACATCAGCTTGACCCGTATCCCTTATGTTTTCCCGTCACCTTCTTAAACAACCCTTTAAAAAAGCCATATCATCTATCCGTTTCCCTCCTCACTGACCTAGAAACACTCACCTTTGCTATTCCCATGCCAGGGGGAAATTCAACAAATTCATAATCTAATTAAAAGTGTGCCAAACCCGTGATTTTTCATTCGCAAAGTGACCAAAGTGTTGTATAATTAAGTTTTTGAAACAAGGCACACTAAACCAGTCTTTTTTTTCTGCCTTCTTCAAGGAAGATCGACACCACACCATGATGACAAAGTTACCCCCAAAATCTGAAAAAGCTGAGTAATCTTTTTCTTATCCACCATTCATTTTCCATTTGACTGATTAGTAAGGCCATGTCCAAATTGATGGCTCCATAAGTAGCTATGACCGGAATGCTAAACAGACCTATTTCCAACAATATCATTGCAGCCACCAGCCAAAGCCACCAGCCATAGCCACAGGCGAAGTTGCCTTAGTGTCCAATGTGTGTTTGTACAGAAGCCGCGTCAAAATTACTTGCTGTGGCTGCGGCTTAAATATCAGGTAAAACATGCAATGAAACAGAGGAGTCTCATAGTAAAATCCCTAGCAACAGCCGTAGCCGTAGTCGCCAACTCCGACAACCATCGATACAAGTATGGTTCCATAATTTTCACAGAAAACTTCAAGGTCAAAACATGAGGCCATCACATGCATCTGAAATGGTGTCTTATTATTTCATAATCAATCACCTGGATCAAACAATCTGCCTGGAGCATTTTCATCTCCATAAAAAATAAGGAGTTGTTTTGTCTAATTTAGAAAAAAAGGTGCCAGTGGGCAAATGCAAAAACAAGTAGCCGTTTTTATGGTTTGACTTCAAAATGTGGAGTCCAGGTTTTTAGTTTTGTTATGAGTGGAAACAACAGGTCTGAAAATAGAAGTTTCTTGCCAAATATTAAGGTGTTAAAGGAGATAAAACAAAAAAACATTCAGTTGCATTTGAGGTCAATAATTCAAGCATAGTTATTTGCAGACTTCAACACAACCGCAAAGGAATGTTTGCGTCATGTTTGTGGTTCAAACAGGTGACTGAAATAGCAATATTTGTGTGGTGTACTGAACAAATGTTATTAATACATTTGGAGTAATTTCCTTAATGTTAGGTTGCCCAAATACTTCATATACAACCCATGGTTCTGCCTGGGTTTTACAGAATTAATGTTTTAATAGATACTTCAGAAAGTACTGAATATTCAGTGATTACACAGTATGATGTAAGGGTAAAACCAAATATTATAGATTGAATATTTTTTTGCCAAACCAACCATGCATGATATGGACAACAGTCCACAAACCTATGACAATTTTGACTAACTGAAGAGCTATAATTATGCACATGGGACAATCCGTTTCAGGGACATTTGTTGGGTACATAAAGTGTGACATTTTGCCCAGTTTCAGATGTAATGTGGGAAAAACACCCCAGTGGAGAAAACCCATATAATCAGGTAGGCAGGTAGGAACTGTAAACCCAATCCACATACCAGGCTCCGGGTCTGAGGTGGGATTCGAACCGGGGTCCAAAGAGAAGAAAGACAGGGAACGAAACCACTGAGCCAACCTGATCCCTTGATGTAAAGTGAATGTAAAGTGAATATGTTTCATCGAGGACTGGGAATAAATTGAGCTGAAAAATGAAATACCTGAGCGACTGTCTGTTCATTAATTGGAATATCATCACCCCGGACAGCAATCCTCTGCACAACGTTGCTGTAGTCTGACTCTAGAATAATCCTAATAAAACAAAGAAAATACAAACAAATTTTATAAGCCAATTTTAACACTTTTCTTCAAGAGGGGCTCCAAAGTCAACTTCAGTTTTGTGATGCACTCATTTTTCAAAAGAGAGAGTCCTTAGAGAAGTCGGGAAAAAGTCTCTCTAACCTTCAAAAGGTGTAAAATACCCATGTGTTTGATACCCTTCAAGAGCAATTCTTGGCAAAATCCAAAAACGTTTTATGACGTCACATTTCAGTTTTAAGGTATGTACATTTTGTGTACAAAGAATTTTTAGTTCGTTCCAGATTTTTAAAAATATTCAATCAAAACGGCATTGAATTTGACCTTGTCCTCTTTAGAGTGTACAGACCCATTTGTTTTTTATGTCCAATGACGTCATGTTACAAATTTGGCTTTTTTTGAGGACTCTATCTATTGGAAAATCAGTACATCACATAATTGATTAGACCTTGGAGACCTTCTTTAATTATCCGAGTCACGTTACCAGACTGGTTTTGAAAGAATTTGAAACCAATGATTGTGTGTACAGTATGTACATGGATAACAAGTAATAATAAGAATAATATATCATTCTTGTAAAGCACAGTCCGCCCATGGCAAGACCCCAATGCACTCTATAGGCATGAAACTTACTTAATGAACATGAACAATTCTTAAACTACACATTGTTATAAACAAAAACAATGCATGACAACATTTTCCAAGATGAAATGAAGCAACTGGCAGGAGAAATAGTTAAAAGTCACACGCTAACTCTTGAACAGATCTAGTTAATCACTAAAGTGCAGGCTACAATAGAAATAAGCGGGCCCTTCACCATCAGTACCAGCTCCATGATTAAATACATAATGCCATGCATACAGGGTACCAAACAAAGATGGCTGCAGTGTGATGTAAAATCTAATTCATGAACTCACCCTCCATCAACGATCTCATCAACGGCCAGGAAAGCTGCATCTAGATGATCAAGGAGTGCTCTCTTCTCAACGTTCTTCCTGTAGTCAAGAAAGAAGAAGTTAGGAGAAGAGGGTTAAGAAAAGAAACAAATTATTTCTGAGATGGACATGATTGAGGAAGAAAATCCTGATTGCAATTTATCTTGATCATCATAGGGATTAGATCCACTGCTGATCATAAGGTCTGAAACTAGGATCATACTTCATGGAGGTACACTGTACATGTATTGAAAATGACAGCATTTCCACCATCTGGTGATCCCTAGAGTTAAAGATTCCAAGGAGCTTGTATGAACAGTATCCTCAGAGCCAGAGAAGTAGATCAAAGAGCATGACTAATTTATAACTGAAAAAAGTAACAGTTATTTTTGTCATCGGGCAGACATAGTAAAGTCTGAATTCAAATGAAAGTCTGAAATTGCTCATCCTTGTTCTGTAATGCATTCGTCTCATACATGTATGCCGTTTACCAGTCTCTCCTTAGAAGACGACAGACTTTAAGAAAAGCTGTTGGTTCATTCTCATCATTACGTCTTGTGAGCTCTGTCGTCAGCATCAAATTAAAAACCCAATTCTACTACTTCATGAACCACGCTATTTCATATCCGCCTCATTTATGGTTTAATGACCGCAATTTGGTGGACAAAATGACTTGATGAAACTCAAACCCACAAAGTTTCTTGAGCATCAACCTCAACCCACCAAACTTTCCCAGTGAAAAGAGGTCAGCTTTGTATCTTTGTAAACAACATAAAGCTACACTTATTTCCCTAAAAAGTTGAAATATTGTTTATTAGTTTTATCTTCTCATCTGATTTTGAGTTATGATGCCATACTTTCAGATGCATGAACACGTAACGCCAGTCTTATTTTAGACTCATCAAACCAGATTAAACTAGACACTGGTTGACTTAAATCTAGACTTTTTCCATGGCGACAATTAAACAGATTACCAATCTAATTTGGAGTACCGCAGTGTGGCAAATTTCCCCAAGTATCGATAATTACTCATCGCCTCTGAGCATTAATACCAGAATATGGTTTTTTCAACATGACTACACTTCCTGAAGTTCAAAGGTACACTGAGGTTTTGGAAAGTGTGGTAAAATGAGGAGATTAATGTTAATTAGTCTCGGTTTGCTAAGGAACACTACGTGACATTGAAGTGAAGTGAATACCCATCAGTCCAGCCACATGATTCAATAATGCCGCTGGGTAAGAAGTGGGGGGGTTTATGACCCAGATAAGATATCGTTAAGTTAACACTGCCACGTCTTCTAGATAGATGAATAAACCCTGGGCCTGATCCAAAAAACCCTGGGAGGTTGAAGAGTCCATCCTGTTAATTTCTTTCGGTGGAAACCTTCAGAAACTGACATGTTCAATTAAACTTTGCTGTCCGATAATGAAGCTCCTTAGGGGAGGGTAGAGGGGGGGTCAAGTGCCCCCTTCTCTATCCCCTTCTCCAGACCTCTAGGGGCAAGACTGTGCTCAGTCTCTGGTAGAACAGGGTGCACATAAAACCAATAACCTCTCCATCTTCACACATCAATATTTCAAGCTCTTCTTATTTACAGTTTGTAGTTAACTTGACATTGACTTCTAATTTAAAGTAATTAAATGACAGTAAGAGCGAGCCATTAATCAGAGTCCCATTACCTTCACTGTTATTCACTTTTACCAAAGTGTGTCATTACTTCATCATTTTAACCTTTGATTTTAAGTTTGCCCCCATTGTCCAATGACTCACTGTAATCTGATCCGCACTTATCCCGTACCCCTAAAACTGGGCTATCTTCTCATAAAAGCACCCCTACAAAGGCCCTGCACACCCCCTCTGGGCATCAAACCCGAATCCACAGGGTTCAAGTAGTCATGGGAAATCCATGTACAATAGTGGATATAGTGTGAGGGCTGAGTCATTAAGATTTGAAGATGGCAGCCGATGCGACGACGGGCTCCAGGCCTTTCACCTTGGCCGATTCACCAGTAAGGTCCTTCTTCCATGGGTTCCCCCCATCTTTCTTCCCCCCTCCTCCCCAGGGTGTTGTTCATGATAACATGTAACCTTGAGATTGCTCTATAAACTTTTGTCATGCTTCTATCTCCTTGGTCATGTTCCCCGTGTGCAAAGCTAATAATGATACTCATCATGCCAAAGAATGGGCCAGACTACTTTCTCTTTCAAGCTCATTTTGATCATGTTCATAATTAATACTGGAGAAAACATAGAGTCAACATGACGATGATAACAAATGACGATGTTAACAGGTACAGATGAAGCTTAATCAACGAACACATGTAGCAGAATATTAAAGAGGTCTTTTGGTGAAACATGTTATTATCGGCAATCAGACATTGATAACAAAAAACTTATCCTTTCTCTCAGTCTTTATGTTTTTAAACATGATGCTTCAAACAGGCTTGAAATTTGACGGAAGCCATGGCCTCAGTTGTCCTGGTAATGAACTTCAAAAGTTTCTCAGACTTTGAGATTCTTCAATGGACGTACCCTTTGAAAAATGAAACTGCCCTCAAAGATGAAATCCAGGCCTGTGGACGAAGTTCAATAATCTTTTCCTGAAGAACAAGGATTAAGTCATTGGAAGCTTAATTGAGTATCAAAAATGATCCAGGGATGCGATCTACAGATGCCTTCTCCCACCCCAAAATAGTCCGTTGAGAAAAAGAAAGAGTGCTAGAGGCCTGAGAAACAAATCCCAACTAATCCCACTCTTCATTATAAGCTGATCCCCATATCACACTAACAACTTCAGACAGCGGTAATTCCTATCCGGCCAGCCATTTATCCTGTTCACCTGTTTGCATCCTCATCAACCCCCCCATCTGTTCTCTGAATTACCCCCCTCGTTCCTAAGCTTGGCTTTCTACTCTTTTGTTATCTCTCCCCGCCTCCCTAGCTCTGCCTGGTGAGATGACAAGACATATTAAAGAACCATCCTCACTCTCCGTCAAAGGAACATGAGTGCATTATCCCAATGAAGGGTACCAAGCAACGGAGACAATATTTAGTGCTTCGTTGGCGGTCACCAAGCATAAAACAATCAAGTTTTGATGTTGAATATCCGGCTCATGCTTGAGTGAAGACTACAGAGGTGGGGCCTTACCCAAACAAGATGAGACTGTAGGAGACCGTGACATTCCGATTGAAACCAGACAATGTTATTGTTCGCTTTGCACTGGGTGTGCTTTCCCTAAACCCTTATCTTGTTAATCAAGCATTGACTGCCTTGAACTCCCTAGTAATAAAAATAAACTGACAGTCATCACAAGCACCTTTAGAAAACAATCAAGTCAAAATGAACGAGCACAGGTGATTCTCTTGAATCCATTTATATTTGTCCATCTTGTCCAAAACCAATTCCTTCCAAGATCTCAACTTTCATCAAACTTGTTTAAGTTCTACATTTTAATAATATAAAAAAGTGATTTCTTTAGTGGTACATGGATACAACTCTTCCATCCCATTTCTTTGCTACATCCCCCCATAAATGCCATCCTTACCCCTGCCCCTATTTGATGCAAACATGAGAATGTGATATGTTCCACGCAGAAGGAAACTAACATAATAGGGGAATACCTTCTAATGAGGTTTTCCTGTACTTAAATTGACAGCAAGCCTGGATTTTATTCCCTTCTCCCTCCCCGTCATTAAAGTGCTCGAGTAAGATCAACCTCAGCTGCTCCTAAATGACTCCTTTAAACCGTCTTCACACCAAATGTAAGGCTGGCTATATTATTCATTCCTGAACGAGTCAAAACATACGTGTGTTACTAAAAACAAACATCCTGAACCTTAAATAAGCCCTAAATCCTCTCAAATCCACCCCATTGTTTTACCTGATTATTATAGATTCTGTACCACTTCAGCAAAACCATCACTCAATGTCTTAAAGGGAGTGTCAAAGATTGGTTTCCGTCAATGTAATGCTGTTTTATAGGCAGAAGAATATAGAAAGATTCAATAAAAGTCCAATGTGAAAGTTTCAGCTGAATAGTGTCTACTTGCTGAAAAACATGATGATAAATAGGAAACAAGAAGAAATGTTCAATTATGTGGGAGGAAAACCCACGCAATCAGGTGTAGACTGGAAACACAATCCACTTGCAAGACTCCAGCCTGGGTGGGACTTGATCAGGGGTTCACAGAGGTAAACGGCAGGGAAAGAAACCACTGAGCCAACCAGGGGTCGATTTCACAAAATTCTTCCTAACTTAGGACTAGTCCTAGGCAATGCTAAGAGATAGGATTAGTCTTAAGTTAAGACCAATTACTGGTCCTAACTTCTCTCTTTGTGAAATCAGCCCCTGATGCCAATTGTACCATACAAGGTAAATGTACCATAATAAGTACATGTACTATACTTCAAAGCAGACAAGCCCAAATTTTGATTAAGTCACAAGATTAAAGTCAGGAATGGCTGGGATCAAAACCACTTGGTGACAGGTGTGGTCCTTGAGAGTGAAGGGAGGGGGGTCACAATCCCTAAATTAACCACAAAATGTGGTCGAATGAACCTTTTAGAACAACATCTTGTCTGACGACTTATACAAGTTGCTTAAACTAAATAAGCCGAATCCGTTCAGGAGTGCACGTACATGTTGCCCATTAGGGAGCAGAAGTCACTCAAAGTCCTTCCTCGTTCAGATTTTCCAATTGAGCATGCATCGACTTTGATTTCCTCTAGCTATCCCCAATCTGAGATTTCAACTGCAAACAAGTGATGTTGCTTCACCACATTCTCTATCCTATATCCTGCCTTCTTAAATTCGTCAACAAAGTCAAGTTTTAACTCTGATAGTGGCCGCCGCCTTCTCTCACATCCCCATCCCCACCCCCAAGCCTCGCTGCCATTTATCCCTTGAACAGATTTTCTTATCGGAAGTGCACCATGAGAGTGAAGATACTGTTTTGATTTGCCCCAATCTTAAGGAACAGGTGTGGATCAGGACTAGCGGGCTGCTTCCAAACCCTTCAGCTGTGAAGCGTCAAGTTGTTGCTTATATCATTACCTAACCACATGAACTGAATCAGGGATGAGTCAGATGAGGGTATGACTGGCGTGGCAAGGACCGGCAGCTGAGGTACAGTCCCCCTCCCCCCAAACCCCCCACTCACCACCCCCCTCACAGGTGCGTATGACCATTGCTCATCATGGGAAAGCACTGTACATGTAAACACTGACGACCTTAAAGGGAATTCTCACCACTCACGTATATATTTCACATGTCTCCCACATCAGCCATTTTCTTTCCTTCCATTCAAATCAAGGAGGCCAAAATGAGGCATGAGGGAAAACAGTCTGCTCCCTTTAGACAATTAAATAACATTAATAACAGCAGATAGGTAGTCAGGAAACCTGACATGGATCTTTGCACAAAGATGCATTAAATGCTTGTGTTTTTTTACCAGAGCTGCCAACATTTGCATCTTGCAAGTCAACTCAATTGGGAAAAAGTTGCCATAATCAGGGAGATTTTCAAATTTGTTCACCAGATCATGGAAAGATTGGTTTATATTCAGGAAACTTTCTGCAGAATCAGGGAGAGTTGGCAGCTCTGCTTTTTACTGCTCCCAGTAGGATGCACATGAATCTAAGTTTTTAATGATAGATCACTTGCCAAGATCTGATTGATTGGGGAAGGCATGCAGAGAGACGCAATTAATCTTACACCTGTACATCAACTCCTTTACTTGTGAGGCTGGCAACTGATTCTATGCTCTGGCACCACTATGTTCCCCAAAAATCGTGATTTGCACGATAGGGTGAGGGTTAGGGTTAGAATTAGGGAAAGTGTTAGGATAAGGTAATACGCTAGGGAAATCGAGACATAGGGGTGTTGGAACATAATGGTGTAACCATAAGGGTTTCCAGGTTAGAACATTTTACAGACTAACTTAATAAATGCACTTACATTTGGCTTTGTGCACTCAATCAGGAAATGAAACCCCCCCCCCCCCCCCATAACACACAGGTGATCCATTTTAAACTGAACTTCACAATCCAATTTACAGGTGTAAGTTCACACAGACACATATTGAGTATTACCGAAGATCATTAGCACATGACCAACAAGTACCTAAATACTATCAAGATGCCATTCTGTGTCTACTGCTACACTGCATTATTGTCAAAAATTACAACAAGAGCGTTAAGTCCAATGAACAGGTACACTTTTATTCAATACATCGAAACAGACCAGGCCAGTACTGTGCTTTGTTGGACGTTCTTGGGAAACCTTTGGGCTCTCAAGTGGGAACCAGAGGTTTCCAGGTTGGAACTACATGTTTCTAAATGGGAATGATGGGTTCACAAGTGGGAACCATTGGGCTCTCAAGTGGGAACCAGGGGTTTCCAGGTTGGAACTACAGGTTCCTAAATGGGAATGATGGGTTCACAAGTGGGAACCATTGGGCTCCCAAGTGGGAGCTATGGCTTTCCAAGTGGGAACCACAGGTTCCAAAGTCCATTGTTTTATCAAAAATGCAACTTGTACCCGCTGTCACTTCACTTAGCGTGAATGGATTCGATGTTCATGTGAAAATACCCCCAAAATGTTTTCTCAGCAAGTAGATACAGTATTCAGATGAAACTCTCACATTTGACTTTTACTGTATCTTCCTTTATAATTTTGCCTATAAATCAGCATTTCGTTGACAAAAACCAATCTATGACCCTCTACCTTTAAACACAGTCATCCCAAAGGTGTAAATGTTTCTGGGGATGATTAGTACCACAGTATCACTTTGCTTCTAAGTTCTAGATTGATATCAATTTTAATCAATCACGAAAACTAACATGTATTTAATTTTGCATAGTTGCTTGAAAACAAAGGCCTGGTTTGAGTTGAAGGCTACTTCCTAACACTTCAAATCCAATGATTCATTTAGTTCAAATGTGTCCAACTTTTGCTTATCATTTGTAAACTTAACTGTACAATTTGCTTTGAGTTGCATGAAGTAAAAGCAAATGTTATTTTTAGCGGCATTGTCGTTTATTTTGTACACAAAAGTGAAGCGAAGACATCCTCATCCTGTCAAAATATCTGCATCCTTTTTGTTAAAATCTAGTTTCACTGCGTAGAAAAACTCCTGCTTCCATTGTGCACACAGGCTGGCAAAGTTCAAGGGAAGATACTCACATACAGAAAAATTATAAAGCTTCTAGGAAACTTATCTTAAAATTCAGTTGACAAAAAAGATTAACTAGATTTCAGATCAAACAAAGTAGGCCTTCATTCATGGTTATTCCTTTTGTCTTTTGCAAAGAAAGCAACCAAAGATCAACTTTTGAACCAACCCTCTAGAAGATGACATTTCATACAAAAGCTTTTCTCACAACCATTAATTCTAGTAACAACTGCATAGCAACCATAGTTTGCCTTTAACTTGTTCAGTGATTAGCCAGCAGGGCCAGTTTGCTTGTCATTTCACTACAGTAGTCCGGCAGCTTTTTAACTAGTCCATTTTTCATGTTAATATGGATGTTTTTCAACACTGAGCTAGCCAGCCAGACCACTTGGAGAGAATTCTGACTGGCCCTCAAGTGTTCTAACTGGTATTTGGCCAGCGGACCACTGTTAAGGGAGAATAATGCTAAGAAAGTTATTTATTTTTCTGATTGCGGCTTCTAACACATCGTCTGTAACAAAATCACGCCTTTGTTCTGATCATTTCAATAAACACCTCCATGTACTTTGTAAGTCTTCAGATCAAACCATCTTGTTTCCAAACTACAACCTCCTTCTCAAAGGTATAAATAAGTTTCTACCGGGGTGACATTTCTGCTGATTCATAACTCATCCTGTCTGGTACACCTTGAAAGTAAGACATAACCACCTCCACAAAGCGACTGTCTCCGCCAAAAACATCTTACAGACTCGTACGATCAAGATCTCTCCGTACATGATAAACTCATTTACAGCAGGGACAATGGGTGACGTTATGAGTGTGTAAGAAATACTAAACTTGCACAGTCCTTGCTCTTTTCATCCCGGCAGGCAAGCTTAATGTTTAGGCCTACTCATGAAAATAAACACACATAATATCAGGTATTGTCAAGTTTAAATTTAGCAAGATTGCAAACGTTTTATAATTACACACAAGGACATGCACCTGCTCCAAATGTAACAGATGACATCAATTTCTTTCCTTAAGACAGGTGCACACTTTCTGCCTGACAAAAGTTGACCTGTTTTGAGCATGTCATGTGGATATGTACATCAACCTTTATGATATTACTTCTGTTTGCCAAATTTGAACAGACTCATCAGATCCACTGACCCCTGACCTCATTAGAATGTAGAGTACCCTCTTCCTCACAATGCTGTAATCCCGTTCCCCCCTTTATTTCACCCATTAATTATATCACCAGGGCACCTGCCTAGAGGCAACATGAGGTCATCCACCAACATGTAGGGGGGGGGTGGCATACAGAGGTATGGAGAATTACAGAGTTGAAAGGAGTGCAGTGGATACTGTCATCGGCACACAAAGTGTCTTTAGACAGAGAGGTCGGTGATGAGCGATGGATGTCACTGTTGATTAGTATTAATCATCCAGCAGCGAGGGATTACCTTGGACTTGGCAACGCATCTGATGTGACAGACTTAAAGGATATGAAGAAGGGTCATAAGAATTTTACAATGATGAGTAGGGTGAAGGAGATCCCTAAGATTCTCAAATTTTTTACCAATGAAAATAAAAATTGTTTTTCTATAAAACATCAAATTATCTTGTGCAAACTGCAAGCTCTGCTATGCACTTAACCTTAGGCATGAAAAAGGGACCTTTTTAGAATTGTGCACATAAATAAAATAAATGGTCTGTCACGTCTAGGCTCACCCAAACCTCCAGACCGCAATTTGGTCATTAAAACCAAAATTTCTTTGACTTTTCTACGACCTGCCGCATTGGGACCTACACAAAAATTGCATGCAAACCACTTGATGAAAGTCATGACTTTTGATGACTTTTCCTTTGACCTTGTGAACCATAGCTGTCTCAGAAGTGGGTGTGCCTGTCAGTTTTTAGAACCCAACCATCTACATTAGATGACCAACTAGAACTGACACAACATCCACATTAGATGACCAACTAGTACCGACACCGCACCATTCAGACCAGAGTTACCTGAATGTCAAAGCCATGTTTGTTTGCTACTTTGACACATGACAGATATACTGTCCAGAGATTGCATACAGTAGACTTCACCTACAGAGGCCTCTAGCACACTAAAGGTACGCTAAAATTACTCATTCAGAGTGGAAATGTAATTGAAATGGATTGGATTGAATTTTCTATTGAAGTACTGTATTTCAAATTGGAATAAACTCTTTGACTAAGTCAAGTTGGTTTGATTTGAGTGAATTGGAATTAGTTGGAATTGTGGGAGGGGGGGAGGGTTTCCAGTTGGAACTTAACCTTGCTAAATATTTCCCAAGAAAGAACAATTGGAAATTACCATTTCCAGATGGTGCTGTTTAGCTGGATTTAAAATTGGACATGTTTTCACTCCGGAGTTTTAGTTTTTATTTTAAATGAAACTAATTTTATCCTTGTATTATTGCTTGTGATTCTAATGCTCACATTCAGTTTTTCTGTCATTTAATCAAAATAATGGGGATCACAGTTCTCTATAGACTATCCACTGGAGCCAGCAAGTGACCAACAACGTCATGTATCGAGACCTACCCAAGCTCTCGGAAAAAATCAAGCAGATAAGGAAAAGTTTTGCTGGCCACTGCTACAGGAGCGTAGACGAACCAGTATCCAGACTTGTTCACTGGACCCCAAAGTATGGGAAGAGGAAGACCTGCACTTACAGTACCTACACTGACATACTTAAAATAGTTTTATCCCCACACCCCAAATTTGTTTTCCTAATTCTAACCATACGCCTAGCCCTAACCCAAATTCCGACTCCAACCCCAACCCCAACCCTAGCGTGTACCCAGTAGATCATGACAGGTTACCAGAAATAAAAGGTTGTCAGATAAGGGTTTCAACCTTAACATAGACACGGGACTGGAATCAGCAGATTTCATGTCAGCAATGGCGGCAAAAAGGCATGGACATGATGGAGGA
>JAUELU010000041.1:1407910-1418765 GCA_032357145.1 Evasterias troschelii | reverse complement strand
AAAATGTCTTGTTCTTGGGACTCACAACTCAGGAAACTTCATCTGAAAATACTCAATAATAAGATACAGGAAGATTTGATTTATCTACATTAGGTTTGAATAGTTTCTATTAAACATGTTTGTGGAGCTTTTAAAACTAAGGAAGCAAAAACTGAATTAAAAACACTATATCAAGCACTCCTGCCGAGCTGGCTCTTGCCAGAAAAGTTCCACAGGAGACTGTGGAGACTAAGTCCACAGTACACGTACACAGGCAATGGGGTTTTCACATATCACCAGCTGTACAAACAGAAGAAACCCACACAGACCAACGGTGGGTGGGAAAGAAGCTAAAACGTTGATTCCAACTCTTCACAGCACTGCCTCATAAATAGTTGGTGCTTTCCTACATGTAGATGGTGTTGATCTATGGTAAGTGGACTTTTAAATACTGTGTGCTTTTGAATTGTGGCAAGATGATGCAAAATGCCAAACTTTTTAGTACCAGGGGGTACTACCTGTTTGTTAAAATAGGTTACCAAAAAGAGCCGCAAAGAATATTTTATGAATCACATCTTACAGTCTGCTTTATGCTCATAAATCTTTAAGAAAAAAATACAAATGAATTTATTTGAGGAACCCTATCTAACAGGCAGAAATAAATAAATGAATGTTTTTGGAAATTAGCAGCACATGGCAGCTGCACCAGGCATGTAACACGATGCCCCTGAAGATTTCGCTTCTTGATAAATCGCAGTTCCAGACAAGCTGGTCTTAATTAAATATCAAATCAATCTGAATACCACGACACTCTGTAAGGAAGTCAATCATTTTAACCTGCCTGGTCTGGATCTTTTCAAGATGGTGGAAAGTTTTTTTGGCCTGGGACCCCCTCAGCTACTTTTATTAAATCAGAAAGCCGTATGACTAACTTGATCTGTCCCTTCTTCTCTGTTTCATCCTGGGACTTGTCCTCATGAAATACGATAACTTTTGATCAAAATGGAGAATACAATTTGTAATAGTTTCGAAAGTTAAGTTTCCGTTTGTCATTGAATTAGTCATCAAGAATGGAAAGGCTTTAATGGTTTTATTATGGTATTGTTAAAGAAGATCGCAAAAAGCATTGTTGAAAGTGTGTTTTCCCCTCAAGCTAAAGAAATCAGTCAATATCTTAACTGCTCCCAAAAGCTTACCATTTAGAAACTTTATTCACTATCTTTCACTTAACTGCCCAAATCCTTCTATATCCTTCAGATTAAAGTTGTCATAAACCTTAAGTACCCAAATCCTTCTATATCCTTCTTATTGTTGTAAATATACATATTATCCCAAATCCTTCTAAATACTTTTGAGACAGAAGTTAGGGAGTCAACTTTGTGATTTACTTTAAGTGCTCTGCTGGGGCCCGTGGTGTATGATATTAGCCCTATATGATGTATGTGTTTGTGTTTCTTTATTACAATATCCACCCCTAAAAGCCAGAAACCTTCAGAATCCTATTTTGGCTAAGCTGCATATAAGACCTTCTAAATCCTCCTATTATGTAAAAAAAAAAATGATAACCCGAGTCCTGCTAAATCCTACACTAACAAAAACTTATTGTACATTTGTGTAGCCCAAACCCTTCTAAATCCTCCTGTGTTGCAGATCCCTAAAAGCCCAAATCCTTCTCAATCCTGCACTTTGGCAAAGAGGATATATATTTTTATTTTTATTTGTTTTCCACCAATACATTAAATTTGGGGAATCAAAGAATTACACCCACCCCCCTACCTCTCCCCTAACTCATGGAGCAAGAAATCCCCATCTAATCTACCAAGACAAGTTCTTTAAGAACTAAGCGGGGGAAAAAAGTTCAAATTTGAACTAAATACTACTGACCCAAAGTAAATAGTATCACATAGTACTACCATACACCGACTTCACTTACTTCATTCATTTCCTTTTCTTTGACATTGGCTTCTTCAGCAGTAGACAAAATAACCTGCTGGTCTTTGTAAAAGTTCCCTGTACTTTCGTACTTTAATACTTGGCTCAAAGAAAAGTGCATGCTAAATAAGTTCTTTGCACAATTTCATAGAGCTGCTGCAGTATACACAAAGTACATGTAGCCTACCAGAACAAGTTTACCAGCCAATATATGATGTGGTGTGTACCATCTGTGACTGGTACCCTGCTTGTTTTTGCTAAGCAGAAAATCATTAAAAACGAAACAATATTTTCAGCTTAAGCAGCTCTATGAAATTGGGCCTTGGATGTAGTTTGAACCTGTTCCTTTCATTGGATCGTGTTGCCCTGTATAAAGCAGAATGCCCATCAAAGGCTTGGTACAGCTTCAGTTCTATAAAGTAGTGGTTGATCTTACTGGAAGATTGACTTCGACCATTCTTACAAAGCTGCAAAAAGAGCATCTGCAAACTAGACATTTCATATTTACCCTCCATCTTATTAAATTAAAGTTACCTGTCAAAACAGAACAATTCTGTAATAATTCATACAGCGAAAGCTTTGTAATATCAAACTTTCTTCTGACATTTACTCTTTTTGTTGATATTTTGTTTTCCGTTTTCTATTACAGTTGTTCCTACACCAGGTCCCCACTACATGGTACCAAGCCTAGACTCATTAATCATTTGGTGCAGACCGTGAAAATGACAGCTCTATTTTACAAACGGATGGAGGGGGGCCAAACACCAACACCAACAGCCGCGTCATCTTCCCAAACTATCCCTCGAAACTTCACTTGGTTAACTAGATTTCCTCCTCGTGTGAAGCCTCGCACCTCAACCATGAGGTAACATCCCCTTTCATGCCTGTTGAATTATCCAGAATGCTTCCCATGAGATCTCTTTTGACTCTCTCCAAGGACAAAAGGGTAAACAACCGTTAATTCTGACACTTTACATTCCGAATGAAGAATGGCATACCCCTTTCCCTCCGCCCCTTCCCGCCCCCGCAACAAACAAAAACTAGAATCTATCCGAATGCTCCGCCCATGCTAACTGACTAATACAACTCAAAGATGCTACTGTTGCTTCTTGAGACAATGCAGATGGAGAAGTACTGCTCATGTTACAGCAGATAAGTAATTGGTTATAATGGAATACTGTGTGCTGTTGCAATGTATTGCGTATCTGTGAAAACTCATATTTAGCTTCCTAAATCAACCTTTGACCCAAGACCCACACCTACAATTTAGACAGTTCAAAACAATGAAAATACAGAGTTGGTCGGTACACTTATAAATAGGGTAATTTTGATCATCCTTAAGTGGTTGATCATAAAACTGTCCCCCGAGTAATAAATGGACAAATATAATTTATTGATGTCTGCTCAGGAAAAATGTCTCAATTGTGTTAGTGAGTTATAGATTAATGCAAGAACAACTTCAACACTTTACCTTGGAAATAATTCTCTCGCCATCGTTGTCCAGTATGGCAATAGCTTTAACTGTGTACAAACTTGCTGGCTGTAATGAAACCAAATAAATAATCCCAACTTAGTTTGATAAACTTTAGTCTTCCCTTTTAATTACATTGTCCTCCGTCTGTCGTCAAGAAACAGAAGCTAACTGGCTGTAGTAAAAATTAAAATTTAATCATAATGTACTTTAGAAAACAAAAGAATTGTCATTATTATATTTCTATTAAAAAAAATTTAAAATACGAAAACTTAAGGCCTTGAAATATAAAGAGGCCATGGCCTCTGTTGCCCCTAGTCATTGCCTTGGGGCCCCTTTAAATGTTTCCCATAGACTTTAAGATTTCAATGGAAGTGCCTAAAAAGCAAATGGCCTTGCCCTCTCAAGAAAGAAATTCCAGGCCTGAAACCTGCAAGCTTACTACCCAAATTACCATATCCAGATTTACAAATCAAAACGCTACTTCAGAGTTAGACCCCCCCAAAAAAAAAAAAAAAAAAGACCATTGTGGACTTGTGATTGTTATCAGTTGACACAAGACACAGTTAGAGGTGACAAATCTCAGGTGGAAGAATAGTTTACAGCTTAACAACATTCGTCACGCCCAAGCGTCATTATCCAATAACGGACATCACGCCCCATGGGTTCCACAGCTGTGAACGACCCCGCCCAGGGATCTTCAGATTGCCTGAAGGGGATTTCGGGGGAAATGAAAAACCACAGAGGTGTAAATTAATTTCAAGTCATACCTTCATAGGTAATCAAACAATTAATAATTCAAAAATCAAAAAGCTCTTTGGGGAGGTTTAAGCTACACGTGTTGTCATCATTCATTTAAAGCGTCATCTTTTTAAGCCTTGCTTTGATAGACTGTAAATGCGTACATAGCAAGGTATAGTGTTGGCCCAGAGTTCCATCCTAGAAAGGGTAAATAACAATCCTTGAGAGGGACACTCAAAGTATCTTTGAGATAATCTGTTACGGTGACCAAGGCCAAGACCAGGGAGGCAGTGCTGGAACTGACCTTTGTGAATTTAATGTCTGACATCGATCCAACACTACTGAGGAACAATAGACCTTGTAAACCTTAAGCATTGAGGCAATCTAGCCGCCATCTTAGAGTTAAACCAATGATGAAACAATGGACATGACAGATTTGTACACACGGCCCACAGAATTGGCCGATGAACAACCTCACTTTTAAAGTTGATTCTTTAGTGATTTGGCTAACTTGATAGAATTTGTAACAAATTGTAAATGACTGCACTTGTTTGTAGTGGAGTCTGCCAACCACAGGCTGGCAAAACTGTCAGCTGTGACAAAAACATTGTATCTCGATTTTGAAAAAATGTTTTATTTCACACAAAAATAATCCATGTTAAAATGTTGTATCTCGGCAATTTTTTTTTTTTTTTACAGCTAGCTATTTTAAGGCGAGATACAAAGTTTTGACCATTTCAAACTCGTGCGTAATGTAAATGATAGAATTCAGGAAATACAACATTGGTACACACAATGATACGCAAACAATGTTCTTGACATGGCACCTTCGCTACTGCAAGAAAGAGAGGAATCTGCCTAGAAAATAACACTTTTAAACAGTGTTTTTCAGTTTTCTATGGCACCAAAATTAAGGGGGAAAAAATATAAAATCAGCCTGTAGCCAAGAAGTTGCATTTATATTTTATATTTATTTCATTTCTCGGGTAGATAGGTAAAAACATGAAAAGATACAGCAATGAGCAATTACAATACAAAGGAAGGAAAGAGAAACAGCTGGGGCCCGAAGGATTGCCTTAAAGAAACAACGTTCCAGTCTAGAGGCTCTCCTCTCCAGCTGGTCCTAAAGAGAACAACAATAAATTGAAATATAAAAATACATAAATATGCCTACTATTCATAGTATTAAACACAATGCCGCCTCTGGATGTGTGTCCAAGGGTGACAA
The DNA here is from genome assembly GCA_032357145.1 of Evasterias troschelii. Classification (NCBI taxonomy): domain Eukaryota; kingdom Metazoa; phylum Echinodermata; class Asteroidea; order Forcipulatida; family Asteriidae; genus Evasterias; species Evasterias troschelii. The sequence goes on along the minus strand of JAUELU010000041.1, from coordinate 1,413,414 downwards.
ACGCCTTTATCTTTCCTACTGATAAATAATTCTGAAACATCATCGATGGAAAATTTCAGAGAGAGCAAATTGAAAGAGTAACTGAACTGGTTTAGGCAATAAGTCTCTTCCAAGTTGTAGCATATTTATGAAGGAAAGCATTTATAGGTCTCTTAGGAGGGTAATTATCGTCTGTCAAATATTATAACGTCTGCACAAGCACATTTTAGAGGACACATTTTCCTGGTTGAATCTTGAAGTACGTCTTGTGGTGACGAATCATCCGACACCGACAGTTTATTACTTTAAAAAGTGAGAGAAAATCTGAATGAGCTGAAGTAATGGTTTGGTTTTTTTCACTCCCATTTTGTAATTGGTTTACTTAAACTCCTCTGGAAATTAGGAAATATGAGAGGGGTTAAATTACAGGAGACCTGTATGTCCAAAAATTAAAGATTGTAGGGGGAGCATTTTTGTTTCTTTATTTTTCATTTTATCAATACTTTTTTTTTTTTTTTACAAAACATTATTTCTGAGCAAGTTATCTATTTCTGGAGACAGATAATTTGCTGTAGTTTATTCTCAACTTTTAAAAATAAAAAATGAAAAATGAATTTTCTAATTACACTTTCTTTTTAAGATGTTGGTAGTATTAAGTGCTATGCAAGCACTAGATTTATCTCCACCATGCAAATATCTAAATATTAACATCCAGATTTTTAAAAGGCCAAACCAAATTTTCACTGTTTGTTGTAACCCTCTGGGGTGACGATTATTGATTCTGTACCAGCTGCTGCTGATCATGTAATTTCTGAAAACATTGAACAAACTGTTTTTGTTTGTTTACTTTAAATTTTTCTACTAGTTTTTTCAAAATTATATCAAACACTACACAGGTTCTGCCGTTGGAAATTACTTCTCCACTTGACAACGACAGACCTATCCTATTTTTCATCCAGTCCTGAATCTGAATCTGAAATATATAGTCAGCATTGCATCCTTATCATGTAACCCTTCACAATCACAGACACTGACCAGATATTTAGAAGGTTCAAGGGGAACTAAGGAAACGTTTTTCAAAGGTGCTCTCGAGTCTTATTGATATTTTGAGAAGCCCAATGCTAGCTGTGTCACACATAGCCCCACTTGTGTGGCCAAGCTGAATCCCTGGCCACACTCAGAGCCCATTTTTTGTGAAGCTAAGCGATAACAAATTAAAAGCGCATTCACTACCAGAAGGTTGGTGGTTTAAAACAGCTAAATGTGTTCACCTACCCCTTAGCTTGCCCTGTTTTTTTGGATGTTTAAACAATTAATCTTTTAAACAAATATTTCAAACAATAATTGTGCGACTTCCTCTGAATTACTTTCCTCGATGTGTACTGAGCGCGACCATTTTGGAATGATCCACCAGCCAGCTGTCAGCTGAGCGAGGGTGCGAACATTTCAATGGTTGCTTTATGTTTCCGCTCAGCCCACAGCCCTGCCGGCTGGTGACGTCTTGATTTGAATGGGAAGGTTTAACTTAAACCTCTTTTAATTTGTTATTGCTTAGCTTCACAAAAAATGGGCCCCGACATGTCACACAGTATGCTGATGTTGCTGGATTCGATTCCAAATCAGACTGCCATTTTTTCCTTCATTTTTTTTATTTAAGACCGTCAAACAGACAATCTTAACTAAAAAATTAGTAAGGTTTATACTTGTTTAACTGCGATTGGTCGTAAAGAGTGAAACATTGGTTGGTGGTTGGATTCAGCATATTTTCCCCAGTACTGATGCATAAATTAACTACTTTCTAACAGACTACAGTCAACACTACACACAGTCACTGAGACCATGGTTCTTCCTTCCTCAATTCTGACACAGTCGGGATATATGAGCGAAGAATACGTGTAAACTGTAATGTCCGAAAACTGGGCAAGCAAGGTTGCCGGACTAGTTCAACTTCATGCCTTGTCATAGTAACATTATAAACACCCCCAATATAATTACAATAATATCACTCTTTTATTAAACCCATAATTAAGTAATCAAAGAAAGTCACAATCATAATAGTCCAGTTATCGTAAAATCAACCACTACGATTTTTCTTACCAAAACGGGAGCATCCATGTTGATTAATGTTCGGTGGTCCCAAACAAAAAACGCTTGTTGTTTTAACCTGTAATTCGCGCACCAACGTAAACTTTTTGCCAACGTGTAAAACGGATAGTGGCGAGAACTAGCGAGAAGACATGTCAAAGGCTTGCAACGGCGGGGGCGCTCTTCATACTTACCTTTGGGATGTGTTTGGTAGAATGGGTGCTCAATTCACTACTGACGCTGTTCTGCAGAAACTACTGTAAACTCACCATGCAGAAATGTTTAATTTACAGAAGTCTCACTGCTTCTTGAAATAAAAATACAACGAATCTTTGACATACAGCTTAAGTTTCCTTTATTTCAAAGTGGAAAGTCTGTTCTAAGGGACAGTCTATACGCTTTCTCCATCCCATGTCCCACAAACTAGCCTATAAAGAGACACTATTTCCAAACCTAGACATCAAGCTTTGGGAAAAGGTCTTTAACTTGTGAGCAAATCAAAGTCCAAATACATCCTCCCCCATACTCCAGTTACAAAAGTCAAAAGCCAGGATCATGTTTCATTTGACAATTTCCAAAGGAAATTGCTCTAATATTGACTTTGAACAAAATCAATTTTCAAAACATAAAAAAAATTAATATTCATTGGGTTGGGCTTGTTGATGTCACTCATCTTGGGTGCCCCCTTCGGAATTCTGGGAATACTCTGCAAAGGAAAAACAACCGATTTGATAAATTGTTCCAAGACGTCACAAACATTAAAGCAAAACTTTAAAGCAAAACTGTCATCTCAAGCATGGTAGCTGAGCCCAAAACTTGCACCCCACGCATTAGAAAGTGAAATCACAACAATCAATTCGAGTAGGATAGGTATCTACTTCCGAATGTCTCGTTGATGTGTGGCTGAGTCAGAGAGTAGTTATGTCAAAACACTTGTGATATCTATCTCTGTGTTATTGACGAGGAAGTAATCCAATTGTACATAAATCGCAAAAACCATGTATGGACAAGGGGACGACACGTCATTAGCACGCGGTGCTTAAATCCGGTGCTCGTCATATTTGTGTTTACCCCAAAATAGGCCTGATCCATTTGTATTTACATGGCTCTTTTGTTTTGATGGATAAGAAAATTATACAAGCAAATCGGTGGTGGGTGCTTAGGGGTGGGTGACGATGCAATTGAGGAATAACAACCTGTATAATAATAAAGTGGAATTTAAAGGCAAAGTATACATTTGGTTTTTGGAACCGGCCGTTCGATTGTTTCAATTTAAGAACCTTTAACAATTTTAGTTCAGGTGGCATAGCGTTTTAGAAATATCGCCGAAAATCTGGAGCAGTTATGTCCACGTATATAGGAAGAATAATTCGTCATTAAAATACACAATCAGATTGATTGTTTGAATCAATTTCTCTAAAACCACATTCCTCGGAGGGGAATCGTTTCTCAAAATGTTATACATCAACAGCTGCAGTGCTTCTAAATCTTAGTAAGAAAGTTTTTATGTTTCTTAAATTTTTTGAGTAATTACCAAAGATACTGTCCCTAAAAATATTGTATTTAGTCTTCAATTGCATTCTCTATAGCCTTAATCTTTCCGTTTCAAACAGTTAGTTAGGTAACCAAGAATATTATTCCTAACCTTTGGTTGCAGTCCTTTGATGACCAAAGAAGTTTATATTTTTATGAAAAACTTCAAGCACCCTTTTTGATATAAAAACTTAACATACACGTTTATTAAGATCAAACACCACAACACAGTGTTACGTTTATACAAATGATATTCTCAATTGCTGTACGTTCAAGAAAATCGAAGAGCTTTCCATGTACACACATTTTAAAACAACATTTTTGTCACATTTTTTCGTTTATGTTTTTGAGTTTTTACCAATGAACGTGACAACGGTTGTAACCCAAACTAAGTCACAGGTAAATGTGTGGGGCGTAATGTTAGGCGCCTCAAGTCTATACCAGAGTTTGCATTGACGAAGTTATTCTTGCTGAAAGGTTTTACAAAATAGTTCAATAGGCCACACTCATAGTTTTGGGCCATAGAAAGAAGTAGGCCTATTGCTAAAACAAGGTAGGTTGCTGACCAGTGACTACCAAATGAACCCGAACTGTTGTGACTGACTGAGGTAGGCCTACTGCCCAGCGAGTCGTCACCACGACGAGGTGTAACAGTGGCGGGAAAAGGGATGGTGCTGTTGCCGTTGGAAATGTCTTTTCAGTAAACAAAAACTAGTATAAATACGAAATAAAATATTGGCAACAGAAGAAGCAAAACAAAACAATGCATTCTGTGAAGGAGGGGCAGAATGTTAACACGCGAAGTATAATATAAAGAAATGTTTCACAGTCACGGGACGTGCATGTCATGTGACTGACAACTAAATGACTGAGAATACAGTGCTTGCCACACCCGGTGTACAGATTGAACACTAATAACTTCGTTGTTATTTATTTTGAAAACGATATCAGCGCGTTCATTCTCAGATTTATAGTAGGAACTGAACAATATGTTTTTGCATGTTTTTTTTGTCTTCATTTCTTCTTTACTGTACAAACGTAAAGATTGTGCTTATAAATACATTTCTTTGTTTCTTTGTTAATTAATCCTTTCTAGTAATTTTTTTTACATTTGTATATTTAATTATTATTTTCAAATTTTAAAGATTAAGTTATTTTATATTTCCCCTTTCCTGTAATTGGCGGCTCGTCCGCTGTTGGTTTGGACAATAAATACAATACAATACAATACAATACAATAATATGTTTATGAATTATTATCCATCCATTCAACAAAGTTGTCGACACAAATATCCAAATGCTAGTTTGCAACTTGAATTTGAATTTGTGCATCGCTAAAATTAGTTTGCGTAGGCCTGATACCCCGTTATGATTCATCCAATGAATACGAGGGAAATTCCCGCCTGATTTTTTTATCTTTGGGTTAAAATTAATAAGGGTTTTTTTTACAAACAGGATCAGAAATCAACAAATTCATGGTTAAGAAGAGAAAATATTTTCCCATACTGGAAATATTATCCTGGGAAGTTTGCATGTCACCATGAAAACATTCGTCATAAGTTGTGTTGATTTTCTCTTGAAAAACCACGTGTATTTTTGTGCAATCATTCCATCTGAAATGTAAACAACAACACACTGATTGTGCAGTGACATTTCAACTTCTTTGCTTTTATATAATAAAGGGGAAGTCCCTAGACTTTCCTCGCTACACCCCCGTCACAGAGAAAACAAAAACACTACAAAATAGAATGGTTGATTTTCAAAACGAAAAAGAAGCCATCTTGGGAAAGGGTTCTTACCACTGATCTCTATTATACTGACTGGATAGCAGGTTGAGTGCGTTCATTGATGCCACCGCAGCTCAGTGGACGCCATTTTGAAACACCAAAAACAACCACAAAAACAGC
>JAUELU010000041.1:1366992-1383326 GCA_032357145.1 Evasterias troschelii | reverse complement strand
TAACATGAATATTAATTGTTGTGGTATTTCTATATGATTCTAAATTTAACGTAACCATCCGTGTTTCAATTTTTCTGTTGTAAGGAATCTTCTAAGTCCATCCCGAGACATAATTATCACAGAGAGACGTACAAACGTAAATAATTAAGACGTCTCTCCAAGTTCTTATACCAGAAACAAATATGTCTTTCCGATTTGCGGTTTCCAGGCTCCAGGAAAATAGATTCATCAAATCTGAAAGAATCTTTACTACGAGTATGACAACTTGGACATGTTATTTTTACGCGCATGACCCAGATGGAAACTTGTATATGTTTGGTTGAATTGTCCTTAGCTTTTGAAACAAAGCAAATAAAGTAACGAGCAAATACTTTATCAACGTTTTTGTCTTTATATGATCATGTAGCTCAGAAATACTGAAACGCTGATCTCTCCGTAAGGGAGGGTATGATTTTAGTAATTACTCAAACAATTAATGACAAAAAAAATTTACTTGGTAAAGAGCCCTGAATACGTTATTGATAATATTGATATTATAAATCACTGTTAGAAACGACCCATTTTGAAGTACTGTAGTTTTAGAGAAAGGGGTAAATTTTCACACACAACATTGCATATGAGAAAGGCTTCAGGCATTAAGCCTTTCTCAGCCATCAGAAAACACACAATGCTATACAAAAAGGGTGATTTTTTATTTCATTATTTTCTTGACACTCCGATGACCAATTGAGCCCAAACTTTAACAGGTTTGGTGTATCTCAACATATAGGCAATGTAGGCCTATATGTTGAGATACACCAAATGAGGATATTGGTTTTCGACAACTAACAAAAGTACACGCTGCCGTCAAGAGACAACAGGCAAAATACCCCGCTTATCTGGAAAGATCTTCAGATTCGAACAAACCGAAGCATTATGCTCTTAACGAAGAGGTGATGACACTACTGACACAACCTAACCAAATGAATTGCTTGAGGACGCGAAAGAACGAAGGTTGTAGCCTAGTTCGGCTTATCTGGATGAGTAATAATCTATTCAATACCATCTTATAATAAATAATGTCTCCATTAAATATTTTCAGCTGCCATTATATTTTTATTTTTTTAATAAAACAAAAGATCCAACCCTAAAGACAAGAGTTTGAAAACCATCAGCAAACAAAAACTGATTCCAATCTCTTTTTCGTTGGCATCAGAAACAGTTGTTCGTAAGTGTTGTATTTTAGGGCAGACACGATCATCGCAACGGGTCTATACCCCCTCGTCCATGATCAGATGGTACGGGGGGAACCTATAGTCGGTGATAGATGGTCTAATAAGGGTCTGATGAAGAGCGAGGATCTTTCTCCATCAGGTTTGGTGATTGCCAGACAAGGCACGGGATGTGTACTTGACGGTGTGGATAGAAAGGCGTCACTTCGAGTTTGTGTCTAATAAGGCGAGGTATCATGGCGGGCGTAGCACCTTGGTCTCATTATTTTCATGTCTTGAGACAATGGGCTATTACAGAAGACTTGGTGTTTCTTTTTCTCTGGTTCAATGGGCATTTCAATGGCGTTCAAAACGAATTAAAATATTGTTTTAGACTTTGGTTCGCAGAAGGAACTCACGGATAGCAAAAAAAACTGTTTATTTTCTTTACACTCCCACGCTGTGGTGTTCGTTACAAAATATTGTTTTCAAAACCGATCTGCAGAATCATAGGCTGTACAATGTACACCCACTCGAAATAATATTTTGGTTTGACTGAAATATATCCAGCTTTTATCGCAGTGGAGTATCAAGGGTTACATTGTATAAGCTTTAATGCAATAATTTCAATGTTTTAACAAATATTTTTCCATCACGCAGACAATGTATAGGCCTAGGCATATTTGTTTTTTACACTCATACCAGATTATCTTATAAAAATTAAGAGATTGCTGAAAAGGGGCTTGACTAAGAGAAATGCAAACAAAAACTGCAGTTTTAGGAAGTGCCCCCTTTGAAAAATGGTGCACCCCTCGTGCCTACCTAAAGTTTTACCCAAGTTTCGGGGCTGTTTTATCGCACGGATGAATTTTATGCCTTCATCTCGGAGGATTGATTCGGGTCATTATTAAGGAAGAATAGGGACAACTATTAAGCAGGGCAACCAAATTGTTGCGTTCATCCCCCCCCCCCCCCCCCAACCACCTTGCCCCTTGCCCAGTTGAAGGTAAAACGGCGGGTAAGAGCACCACTGGTCGTCATTCAGTCGTGTGTCTTTCACCGCAGCGATCTGAACCGAAATCTGCCTGCCTGAAAAACAGCTTATCGTTCGGAGCCGTGCAAGCACGGGAGGAAACGCTGTGTTATACGGTCTTGAAACGATTACAGAATGTCACGGGGGCAAAAATCTTATTTTGGATTCAATTATTTGCTTCGTAAAATGTAACCTATGCTTTCCAAAAATAAATTTAAAATAAGTTTGATTTTGCAAATCGAAACGGTGAATTTGTATTATTATTATTTTATTTAGTTTATTTTAGGGGGGGTTGTTCAAACTTATTCAGAAATATCTCTGAGGAGGATTGGTATTTGGTAGGAACTATTAATTGTTCTTTTAGATGGAATATTCAAAATATTTTGTTTTCGGTACAGAACGATCCGATACTTTGTCTATCTGTTTTAAATCAGAACTGCTAAGCAGAACGCCCTAACTGCTAAGCACGGTTTGTCTATTATTATTCAAATGGAGTGATGCTTAGGTCAAACAAGAAAACAGTTAACATGTTTCGAAGCTACCTAATTACTTTCGTTATCGAGAGTGTTTTTGTTTCGGTTTAACTTCTTCAGGTCAACAGAACAAAAAGTCAAATTTGTTTTACTTTGATTTCATGTGTATCGTATCCAAGTACAATGTGGCACCAAACCTGCATTAATTTTCCGGAGTACCTCCCTGGTAGTAGGCCTACAGGGACTACACTGGCTTCCGGGATCAACACAGTGCGCATCCACACCATTAAAGGCAGTGTGTACTTTTGGTGATACTCCCAAGGTTAATGACCATAGCAACTTACTTGGTAAAGAACACATGGAGAGCTGTTGATACTATAAAATATTGTTGGAAACACTCCCTTTGAAGTAGTTTTAGACAAATTTGTACTTTTTCAACCCAAAATTTGAATCTGAAAAGGGCTTCAGGTATGGACCTTTCTCAGGCATCTGAAAGCACACAATGCTATGCAGCTAGGGTGTTTTGTTTTGTTTTGGGGGTTCTTTGGGGGTCACTATTTTCTTGCAACTTCGATGACCAATTCAGCCCAAACTTACACAGCTTTGTTATTTTATGCATATGTTGGGATACACTATTGACAATTACCAACAGTCAACCATGCCTTTAAACTTGTAAATATTATCGGCTGTTATTAGAAATAACTTAAGAAACTTGGGGAAAAAATATTAAGATGGAAGAGGTGGACGTGACTGTTTTAAACTTTCTAATGTTGTTTTGGTTTGAATGAAAAAGTTTGGATCGAAGTATTTAAAACAAACAAAACAAACAAACACACTAACACATACCCCAAGACTCCTGTATCTGTATAACCATTTTGACCACATCCTTAACCATTTTGACCTACTGCCTTGTATTGATTATCGAATAAGTAAATACCCAACTGAAAACCGATGCTTGCATTTTCATATTTCCTTATTCAAACCAATGTAACCAAAACACGGCCAGAAGGAACCATGGACCAAATTTCATCATAGAGCTGCTTAAGCTGAGCACAACAAAATTATGCTTACAAGACTTACAAGACTAAGGTTACCGGCCAGAATACCATCTCTCGTGTACTGTCTCTGGCTGGTATCCTGCATTTTTTTGCTAAGAAGATATTATTTAAGCAGTATTTATTTCCTCTTCACATAGACACATACAAATAAATAGAGGCTCGCCCATGGAAATAGTTCTTTTCAATTGAGCATAAGGAGGCTTCTCTGAGAGAAAAAAATATGGTGTTAAATCTTCTTCTTTTTTCACTCGGTTCAGTGAAATTCGTTTTGGAAGAAGGGATTTCAAAGTGATCATTTTACAAACTTACTGAAATTCCCACGCACAAACTTCCACACATCGCAGTGTGTTTTAAAGGTGATGCGGAATATCCGGTAGCCAGGTTTACATACTCAACGGAATTGGAGTGAATCAAAAAAAAGAGTTCAGTCTAACCGGAAACCAATCGAGGCATTCTCTGGAAAGCCAACGGATGAGCTGGATGATTGAAAGTCAAAACCTTGGCACCTGCAGCAATGAAATCAGGTTTTCAACAACCAAGTATGAAGTAAAGGTAAGTCTTCTGTAGGTATTGCAACTTTCCATAAAACAAAATAAATGGTAAAACTGTATAACCATACGTAACTGGAGAAACATAGAACCTGTTGGTATCTCCCAGTAATAATTCCTTTCGAAATGTTGTCATTTGCGGGAAAAGTTTAATTTGAATCGGCCCTGCAAAATTAAAAATGTAGGCCTAACAAAATGAATTATCGGAACAAAACGCTACTTCAAGTCTGACCGACATGGATTCGTGTGTACAGAAAAACTGTACAGTATATAATGCTGAGTTACTATATGGTGCTTTATGGTGACCAATGGGTGTCTCAAAGCACTCAATAGTTTTTCATGCAAGATATGAAGAGCGTATACGTTTTAAAGTATGAGACCTATTCCTTGACATAGCACCATGTAATGGTGTACAAAGTGCTGTGGTGCATATGCAGCGACGAAACCAGGAACACAGGGGCGACTCCCCACTTATCTTTTCGATAAGTGCACTGGTTTTTCTACGTGCATTACACAACACATGGGACACACGAAGGACAAAGCAATAATGGTTAAGTGTCTTGCTTAAGGCCCAAATTGCCACGACCGTGACTTGAACCCACACTCTGCTGATGTGAAACAGCAGAGCTTGAGCCCGTTGTTCTTGTCCGTCCGGCCACGACACGCCAAAGAGTACCTCAGTACTGACGAGTACAAACAAAAAGCGTATAGATAATTAGTACGCATGCAAGAAAGGACTGACGGACTAGTATAGTAACAAACAAATAGTACTCTGGGTTCGATTTTACAAGACCCTAAGATGCGAGTTCGGGTATAGGCCTACGTTCTGTAAAATACTAACGATATTTAAACTTCCAAAAATATTACGCTATTATCGTATTATTTTACTTGACGACTGGTACATGTACTTCAACTCTCACCATTGAATATTGTCCGTTCGTTGTACTTGCCCGTTTTGTTTCATGAGGTGGGAAACAAAAAGTCGGTGAAAAAACACATCAAGCCAATCTACCGAAAGTTGACGTTTAGGATTGTGCTTCTTCGGTTGTAATAAATGTGTTGTAATTTGTTTCTACCTTTATGGCTTGGCTCTTAGGCCTACCAAAAATGTTTATTGTGCCTCTGCACTTTGTCACTTGCTAAAGGGTCTGACCAAAAAGTATCGTATGTTCTGCTTTTTCAGACAATGTTTCTCTACTAATATCAATCAAAAGCTACGAAAATATCTACAAACCCCCAAACTTTCAGCCAAAACAAAGGTCGACACAATCAGTCCACCGTTTAAAGACCAAGACACTTTCAATCAATTCATTAGAACACGATGATCAAAGTCCTAATTTGCGACTACCGAATCTTCACTAATCTGGCTACCGGGGAAGAGGCCAGCACTCGGGCCTGCTTGCACGGCCAATACGTCGGTATAGGTTACCCTGGATTATCAGCTACATCCGAGAAGAAGTCTTTCCGTCCAATATCCGGGAACAATAATTGCTCAAATCCGAAATTATCGGAGGAAACTTTCTGTTACAGAAGCACAAGGGATGTTCACAAAAGGACAGAGGGGAGAAAAGGGTTGGGTTTTAACCTTTCGAACCCACGTCTTAAGAGGAATGATTTTACAAAGTTAGTTTTGCGAATAACGTATTTATTGCAATCTTTTGATTGCCACGAAAGAAAACATGCTACAAAAACTGAACTCGATAGGGCCTATACAATGAACCCTCTGATGGTCGATATTTTTGAGACAATAATGTGTATCGGGCTTTTGTAAACATACAAAGGATTGATGGAACAATGGGTTGTTGTTCTTCTCAAAATAATTACAATTGTCTTCAGCAGATCATTCTTAAACGCAGAGACTGCGTCTGGATTTCAACCCTATTAATGTTTGTGAAGACTAAATTAAAAATGAAGAGTTCAGACGGGACTTTAGATGTGTTATGTTTGTGGTTTTTCCGCCTTTTTTTGTGTCTTTGAGGTGTATTCTTCCAGTAATGTGTGGCATGATATGCAGAATCATAACACGTTGATTGATACCTCTACCTGCTGCAACTCTAATGAGCTTTTGATCTCTTATTCAATCATTCAATCATTAAGTCATGGATGCCATTGTATCTGTTCCAATAATAGAAGAGCGTGATAATAGGCTGTTCCGTCTCATGGTGTTGTCTTGGACATCCCACTGGTCATGCTTAATCCATCTTAAAACGTCTACTTATCAAGGATTTGTTCAAGACATGCATCAACGTCAACGGATTAACACTGTTGATATATTTCAGAGTGGGGTAGATTATTGTATTTTCATTTGTGTAGCATAATCTTTGACTTGCCCCCCCCCCCCCCCCAATCTAGCCGGAAAGTATTCGGGGGTTGTCGTCATTGCTCTAAATACGACATTTGGTCAGTGTGATTTACAGAGAATTTCTTTAGCCTCGAAGAGACTGTACGAGAGACAATATTGTTTTTTGTTTTACTGTCCTTCCTTGTCTTCGCTGCCTGCACAGGGAGGTGATGCACGGCATACTCCGTGCATGGCGAGTGAGACAGCTTCAGAGTTTAATGGTTTATGCCGATACAACCATCATCATTACTCTATTTCTCTATTACACATTCATTTTAAATTCGTCAGTTGTACAGCATCTGCAAAAATGTATTGAACATTTACTTCTCTTGTTTTGTATATTATTTGAATCCCTATCATGTCCGTGGAAGCATAGGATTGTTGTTTCACTATACTTTTAGAGACCTCTTTAAAAGGCCGACTCTCCTAACATATTCAAACTGGTAATCAGTGATTATCCATTTGTGTTCTTGATATTGTTGTACCATCAATTAACCCACCGCTTTACTCAACCTGTTTTTATTATGTTTGTGAGTAGCACCATCCAAAAGTTTGTCTTGAATATTTCGAAGAGAAACTTTGCATGATGGATACAATATATTAAAGTTTGCGGAGATACCTCGTGAAACTCTCTCTGAAAAGAACCGGCAGTTTTTGGGTTTTTTTAAGTTGTTATTATATAGTTGAACCATAAGTGAAACCAGCTTTGCTCAAACTGTTATACTATATATATTTTCTATAATATTGCTAAGACTTCACACTTGTTATGGTGGAAATACAATCTAGTGAGGTTTGCGGCATGCGCATAAAAACATCTCTTTGTGAATCAGTTGTGGAGATTCTAAAGAAGACCGTGTTTGGGGGGGGGGGGGGGTTAGCAAGTTGTTTCTTGATTCAGAAGAAAGCGGCAATCAAGGCGCGAGACACTTTGGTAGGAGCATTGTCCTGATCATGGTCGAGCTAGTTCATGGACAACCCATAATCATTTATCAGCCATGATACAGTGGGTTTCCGTCCGCCCTTCAATAGTGTCGCCAGTCTCCACCACGTGACAAAACACTTCATTTCTGGAAAATGCAATCTGCCTCGTGGGAATCTTGCATTCAAACACGTTTTTAGCGCTTTTCTTTTTAAAACAATTCACGGTGTATATAATTACAGGAAATCTGGCTTTGTTTTATTTTTGCGGACGTTGTCTTAGAGGATTACAACATGTGTCAAAACAACATCAGGGAAAGGTTAAATGCACTTAGTCGATTTTTGCGAATTGTTCATGCTCCCATGCCCCCCTTTTTCTAAAAATGTTGAACCAAAATAAACAAAACCTGTTAATTCAAAGAACACATGAAACCTTTTTGAGAATATAGAACTTCACCCAACATAGTGCGGTACCCGAAGGTGACCACAGTTGGGACTGTTCGTAAAATGATTGTGGCTTTGATTGATTTCTGATAAGTGTTTGTTTGTGGGGGTTGTCCTCAGAAAATTGTGTTGGTGGTTGGGTGGGGCTTCAAAACTATTTAAAAGAAATTGTACCTTTATGCTTTTGTTAACGGCTTCGATTTAATTCAGTCAATAGTTTTAAATATATTTTTGACTGTTTTTTTTAATTCAATTTAAGAAGATTATCCAGGACCTACAGCTTGGATTGTTTTTCTTTTCCTTTTTGATTTGTAGGCCCTTACTTTTGTTCTTTTTGTTAAGTTGCATGAAAAGTTGTTTCTATAAGAAAATGCCCAAATGTTAGTTTCGGTGCTTTATGCTCCTAAACATGCCCGGATTTGTACACTAGATAAAATATAAGCACCAATCTGTATAACACCTGGTAAAAAGTTTGTTTTTGCCTTCTCAATTGTATTTTGGTCTTTTTGTTCTTCTTCTTCTTCTTCTTCTTCTTCTTCTTCTTTCTTTCTTTTTTCTTCTTCTGCTGTGCGCACTTTTCCACCATTTTGCCCGAAATTAGGAGGGCAGTCCTCCCCCCACCCCGCCCCCTGGGTCGTACCTATTTTATGGCTGTTGTAATCCCGTGGATTAACTGACCCGACGGACAAAAAAAAACTATCGACACCATGGCCATCAAGATAAGCTCAGGAATTACCGCAACTACCTTTGAAAATTTACAGCCGTCAAACCAACTGTTTTCTAAAATCCTTTGACCGATTGAAACAGTTGAGAACAGAATAAGGTCAGGAGTTCGGAAGCCCCTCGCTATTGTTTTGAAGTTTTTCTTATGTTTTCAAGTTTCTACGCTTTCCATGGTTGTGACAGTCTTGTTTCAATTAGGCCGATCGTCGCCGGTAAAATGTCTATTTTTACCCTCTAGGAAAGGGGCTTGTGATGGGGTGTTAGGAATGGACCACGGACACCTTGTCAACAGGGAAGCTACCCCAGACTTTAAACCAATGTTATTTCTCATTCTTAAAGGCATTGTTTAATCACTTCTAATCAGACAAGCTTTCTTTAAATTATATTTTCATGTTTGTTCACAGAGCAAGAGTCTACCCGTAGATTGCTTGCCAACAATAATTAGGCCTAACTGAATCAGATTATCATATAAAATAAACTAAGGAATCAAGCAATGTCACTCGTCATTCCGAGACGATGCAAAACATTTCGAGAAATCATGTCTATTTAAAATCTTCCATCAATCATCAGAAGGTAATCCATAATAGCCAACAGGCAGATCAACCAAAAACAAACAAACTTCCAAACGTATTTATAACAATTGCCGAAAAACGGTTATACAAAATGTTGTGCTGTATTTTTCTTCTGCGCCTGATCGATGATTACCATGCCCGGGTTACTTATTGATGCAATTTGCTGATATTGTGACCACACCCAAAAAGGAGAGTAAGCCACAACTCGGCTATGAAGAACGCGGCCTGATGGCAAAGTGAACACCACACATGTGTTTAGAACTTGTGCATTTCCATGTCTTCCCCTAATTTCAATGATGACCATCCTACAACTACAAGTATTATTTACCGTTGGGGAGCTCATTGTCAACAAAACTACCAAAACATGTTGTTCAGTTTTGAAGAAAATGTACAGACTTACGGTGACAAGAGTATTGGCCGCTTTAAAGTTGCAATTTGTTTCAAGTAGACGATGTAGGTCATACCGTCTTAATCTTAAAGTTCCGAACAACCTGTCAGCATTTGGATATCGTGAGAAACAGTCAACGCGCATGTTTCTACTAATTTGGATAAATTAATGAGACACAAAACATTCCATTACTGTTTGATTGAGTAGACTTTTGGGAAAGTACACACCACAGGGGAGAGAAAGTTGGAGCACAGGGGGAAATTATTATTCTATATAACATGGACGTTAGATTGAGACGAATTAATACCTGCTTGTAGTTTTGGCGCTTTCCTTGTCTGAGAAAAATAAACTAATTTATTATCTGGATGATGAGACGTGTAGTAAAGGAAACCACGTGTAAATTACCTGTTCACTCTATTGATCATGGTATTCATTTCTCAGGTGCTACTTTTAGGGGGGATAAAACAAAATCAAATCTTGGTCTTAAGAAACACCTGTAATGAATTTTGATCAAGAGTTTTAAAGCAAACAATATGCAGGTCATTAACGTATCTAATTAGCGAAACATTGCAAGAAGTTTGGGTACTTCTGAATCGTGTTAGGCCGTAAACAGTAACTTTCTAACAAGTGAAAGTAATCCTTCCCATGCTTTCGAAAACCGTACGTTCGTCCCACGCTATCCCGTTGGATTGATGCAGATTAACTTATACAGTTCTACTTTGCGTATTTCTCTTTTTCTTAGATCCATTTTCTCTAGACTCAAGGCGCTTTACAGATAAAAGATGTAAAATAAGCCAATAAACAAACTGACAAATTTAAAACAACTGTACACAGAAACAGGAATTCCATGAAACATTAAAAAACTAAAAACTTCCTTCAATTTAAAAGGAAACTTGTTCAATATTCTCAAACAAAATACGAACTTCAGTCGATTTCAGATTTACAGCCGCATCATTACTGATTAAAGTTCAATAACCAGTCCGCCATAATTGTTATTCATGCGTTACCCATAATCACTGCACCTGACTGTAACTTGTAAGATTGAATCATCACAGTGTAACGAGGCTATTCAAAAACGACGTCAACTCGGGATGGTGTTCCCGCCCAGCAACACGATCTACTCGTCAGCCGTTTTGTCAACGATCAATCTTTATTTTCATATTCCATCTGAAGTTATTTTACGTTGTGATCCCTCGACGTCAGGTTTGCTTAACTCGACAGATCATCGAGTCCAGAGTGCCTCGGAGGCGATCAACGGGACAAGCAGCTGACTTCAATTTCTCAACCTCCTGCAACTCTGGGGAGTTTTTCCTTCTAACATTTTGACAAAATTATTTTAGGAATATTTTGGCTTTGAGAGTGATTGAAAAAGTTTGGGATTATGAAGGAAGTCCTTGACAAGGACAAATGTAGAGGAGTGCGTTCCTTCTCATGCCCGCTGTCTCAAATACTAGAGGCTAAATCTTTAGACAAATCATATGAATATCAAATGATGCATCTGTCATACTTATTAAAATTTATTATACGGAATTAAAAGTAAACCCCATGTTTACTAAACTTCACATTGTTTTGATAAACTTGTTTTCACATGAAACTTCAGTAAAGCAAAGCTATGGGCTCATAGCTTGGCTGCTGCTGAAGTGACACATCCACAACCAATTGCCGCTAAAGGAACAATAGTTTACAATACAAACTGCATATTTATGCACACCTTTTCAAAAATGTTCATCACAGGAACTGTAAGGAGGCAATTAAATAAAAAATTGAAAAGAAATCACTATTTTCTCGCAGTAGACTGTGGACAATAAGCAGTTGAATGTTGCATATAGATTTGCTTTGATTCTAAACATAGCAGACGTTGCGTCGTTAGTTGCAATGGAATAACCTCAGTACAATGTTTATGTTGTGTCTGTTGGGTCATGTGATAACTAAGATTGATATGGGGGAGTGTTCCTCGCCCCCAATCACAACCCCCGCGCCCGGCAATCATAATTTCCCACAAACCGTATCCGAATAAAGGTGCGTACCCGGTACCCGCACGAAAGGGTCCTCCTTTGTCATAAATATTATTATCGTCGTTGCTGAAAACTTTCACTTTGAAAAGTTGGATATAAAGTAAATTGACAACATTGGTAATTGCCAAAGACCAATAGCTGCACGTTATGTTACCCAACATTTACATGTTAAACAAATCTGTTTTTAAAGCTCAATCGGTCATCAGAGTCACGTGAAAATAGTGAAAAATCTTGTTGGTTTTTGCTTTTTTCAAACAAATGAGTTTTGGTCTCACTGGATCAAATCTACACTGTTTTACCAATTTCTCACTTAGCATTTAAAGCAAATATTCATTGGAATTTGTCCACCTTGCTCATCTTTGTATCATTATGAGCAAATCTGTGAAATTATGTGTTTTCAATCTTCCAAGGTTGTGCAATTTGCATTGTTTCAAACAGTTCATGTTATGGAAAACTATTTCATAACTATATGTTGTAACAAGCAGAATGTAATCCTCTTGTATGAGCAAACATTCTATTACATTTATTGTGCAACTGATCTAATTTTAATAGATCAGAATCAGCTACTTATAGATTGTGTGGTAAGAAATCTGCTCTTGCAATGCAAAGGTCGTGGGTTCGAATCCCACCCGAGTGATTTGCAAGTGGATTTTTTTCAGAGAACTCGGCTAAGTACTGAGTATACAGTGCATATATCACACATCGGTGTAAGGGTAAAACCAAATCATTATCTAATCTTGTTTAATGTCGACGTACATCAGCAAGACACAATTAACCATCACGACAGTATTCTTATTAAGTAGGATTCGAAACTATAATGACGTGAGTTTTGCGGTAGCACCATGTGTAAATCTCTTTTGAGTAGTGTTGGTTCTGAAAAAAACCAGTGAATGACAACTCAACATTTCGACCAGTATGCTCTGATCGTCTTCAGGAGAAAACTGAGATTTACACGTGGTGCTACCGCAAACCTACCCTCATTGTCTTCTTATTATTTAAAAAAACAAGATATTTTCTGATGTTTGTTGTTGAAACTTGAAGGCACTTAACATTTAAGTATTGTGTTTTATGCATACCACATAAACCATTGTTAAAATCATGTTCTCAACAGTCATGAAGCCATTGCGACAACGTAGCATCATGACGCACACCACGAACAGCTAATTGTCCAAAGCAATTTAAGGTCACCGCGTTCTAGAATGCACAACTGTGTAGCCTAATTTTCTTGCTTTAAGCCCGGAGGAGGGGGGAGAGAAATGAACCTGTACATAAACCCAGTGCAATGACTCATTGCATTGGAGTCAGGACTCAAAAAATGGCGGGTAAATTGATGGCGACTGCTGATCTTTTACGTCTTGATATCTTGTGTAATGACTGTGGACCAACAAAAACAGACACTGCCAAAAGAGCTGCAAGGTGGATTCGTGCCATTTTAGATTTCACTGTTCAAGTGATTGGGGTGGATGGAACAAAACAAATTATGTAATTGGGTTAGTATAGAGTCAGCTTCTGTTTTAATGATGCAGTATAAGATAAATTGCATATTTGTGGCGTAGCCTCCACAATTATTACACTGTCCCAATAGTGAACTACCTAATATGTACCCCCAGGCAGTATACATTAAACGCTATAAACCTGGTGCACTCAGGAAGATCCAATTTATCACATCTTAGAGGAGGGGGAAACGACCAATCAACCACTTCTGTTACCATACATTTCGTTATTTCCCATCCATTACAGTGATGTGCTGTATATACTGCACTGAGCTTCGTGTTGTTCATACAACTAGCCCTCACATGCCAGTGATTTTTTTCCTTACCTTGGCAAACTCCGTTTTACTTTAAACAAAAACTGCAAGCATCCTAAATCATAGCAGCTCAAACCATACACCACACACTCGCGTCGTGCACTACTTAACGCGAACTCGCACAGCGGATATGAGTAATGCGGACCTGTTGATTTGCGCGGGAATCCAATCAGGAAAGTGAGTAGGGCCTCACTCGTGTATCCCTCCGCCAGCTCATTTGCATAATTACAAGGACGGCTTGTAGACTATACATGATGAGTGTTCGCAGACTTCGTGTAGTTGTTCAAAGGCGAGGCAGCCCCTCGCTTGGCGAGAAAATAGTTATTGTGCGACCCTTGCTTTATACAAAGAGGATCGTGGACTTTATATTTTAGTCACCATGGATTGGTGGTACAACCATACCCGTTCGTCTTGTCGGCATCAGCAACGAAAATCCTATTATCACCACCAAAGGCCTCACCAACAGCATCACCATTCGAACAAACATCCAGTCGGAATGTGCGGGACGAGGTTTTGCGAGCTTCGAAGGGCACCGTTCAACTCTTATGGAATTTACCACCCGTATCAACGCGTCAAGGTAAAACGAAAAAAAATACATCAGTAACAATATCCTCTCTTTTACTTTTTTCCATTTGCATGCAATTTTCATACACATTCATTAAGTGTTCTCCACTGACTGTATTGTTTTAGAAACTGTTGATGTCGCAAACTTGGATTCACTTGATAACGATGAGTTATCATTTTTGACCTTCTTGTTTGTTGTTCTGAAGACTTCTTGGGAAAGAACTGTTCAGTGGGAATGTTGTCCTGTTCCTAGCCATCAGTGTTTATCTATAAATCTCAGGTATTGGTTTCTACTGTACTCAAAGGCGTTGGCTTTTTACAAGTGCTTTATCGCACAATCATGATGGTAAAGCAAAACATTTTTCACAACTTCAGTTATTGCGAAATTACACCGTGCATTCATTTTGTTGATCTTCAGAGACAGTCTCGAGAAATTATCTATAAAGTATTTATATGGTCATTGAACCACAAAATATGAAGATTCATTCTGTGTAAAATGCATTTGTTTTGTCAATGGCTGTGATCTGATTGTTATAGTTTAATTTATTCGGAAAAGTCAAAAAATTCAAAAAAAAATGTAATTGAAAGTAAGCCCTACAGCTTTAGTCAGACGCATTCAACTCTTCATTCTTTAAGAAATATATTTTCCAGTGGCTTGCGGAAAAAACCTTAAATTCTATAAACAATATAATGAGTGATATGTCATGGATGGTTTACTTGGTATGGAAGTTACCGTATTAGGAAACAAGAATTGCCACTCTAAATTGGCTTCATTTCAATAGCCAATGTAGCTTTAAGACTTGGTCCTTGTATTTCGAAATAAAAAACAGGTCTGTGTTCTATTTGTTAATGAGACAGCAACATCTTCTGTCTGTCTTTAAGTCTTCGGAAGTTGCTTTCTTCCGCCAAGCGGACGCACCTATCATGCTGGTCCCAAATGAGAACCGGGACTAGGGTGTTGAGTCGTCCATTCATTACAGTATCTCGCCAATTTCATCTACAAAAACACAAACACAGACTTGGTTGATTGTAAAATTGTAATCACTGTCGGCTGTTTCATGGGAAATCCTGGCTATTCTGGGAATAAGTAAAGCGGCGAAACATCGTGCGTTTTGGAAGTTATAGTAAAATCATCTTGCATCCTCTTTATATTTTTCAGTTTGACACATAAAACTGTGAATATGTTCCCAAAAGTCACGTTTTTATGAAAACGAAGAAAATTACTCACTAAGCCATGTTCGTTTGTCCACAAAGTTTATTTCAAAATCTTCTTTCCCATTAATGTCACTTTATCATCAGATCTCATCATTACGAAGTGGCTTGTTTCCGTTTAAACAAAAAGGCCTATATTTCCGTGGTTTCGTTTTTAAAAGAATTTATACCATGTTAGGTTACCACAATTTGTTACCTTTTCACAAGAAATGTCAATCAAAACAAGAAATGTTGATTTTTCAATAAGGAAAACTAGGATAAAACAGTGTAATGCGTTACTTATTCAGTGAAGGGAAGTGATTTTGGTGAGTAAAACTCCTTTGATATTTTAAGAGTATCAACAACCCGCCTTAATGACGCAGCAGCTGGAATGTTTCAGTTAAAATGCTCATACCCAAAAAACAGACATTTCAACTTCTCTCGGGTTGCCTGTGTCATCAAACGGAACTAATCAAATCTGCACATCAAGATCATCTGGCAAATGTCCCTTTCTTACAAACTGAAGTAGTTGTTCAGTATACATTTTGAAGGTTAACGTTCTTGCATGCAGTGAGTGACACAGATAGTTCTTAATATATATTTTAATCAAGTTTTGCACAGATTCTTAGTTGTAAACAGAAGAACTTAAGGTGGAAATTGGTTTAAAAACTATCCACAATTAAATTTACTGATATTAAACAGTATAAACCTTGGATTAATGGTTCTTGAAGTCGTTTTGTTGTTTTGACCGGTATGTTCCCGTCTTCGTCGTTGACTTACAGTTTCAGGACTGGGCATGATCTACGTTTTATGGACTCCCCTGACAACTTGCTAATCTGCTAGGTGGCCTATTGTAGACGTCTGAGCGGATTAAAAAGTTGTTGATTGTTTAGTTTTAAATTCAATTACTAATAACACTCTGATTGTAAATAATGTATCTGGACTTGTATTATCGGATGGATCGGGCTGTATTGGTTGTTGTGTTGGAGATGTTTGCTGGTGCAAAATGGCATGAGGTGCAATTGAATGATGTGCCCATCTTGTCTTTATTTCATGTTCTTGATGTCTA
>JAUELU010000041.1:1333066-1360581 GCA_032357145.1 Evasterias troschelii | reverse complement strand
GACATTGAGGGTCCTGTTGTTTATATTTTCGATGGACGCCATTTTGGACGTAGCACAACCCAATGTACAGCAGAATGTGGACACTACTGAATGTGCGCACGTGCGTTCGTTGGACCGAATTGTTAGTTGATTCAACTCTCTCAATAGGCCTACACCGCTCTACTCTAGTCTGAAGGAAACTGAAATATTCTCAAGGGTCAACCATGGCTTTGGATAAAGCCAAATGATTTTGCAGCCCCTTTATGATGTGCTATTATAGCCTAAATGGGTTTCATAATCCAAACAAAGATCTGTTGTAAAAGAATGAGGAACGATTTGAGACGTCCGTCGGTCGTGATAAAGCACCGTAGACGAAAAGCTTATTATCACTGTTACAAAATAAATTTCCATTGTTTAAGCACATCTGAATATTTCTAAGAACAGTGGATACCAGGTAAGTCTGCTGCCACCGTGCGTCAGCAAAAGTCTCACATTTGCTTGGAAACCAATAATAAAAGATCGTATCCAAATTGGCGGTTACGGATACGGCTACAACTGTTGCTAAGGGTGTTAATAAGGACAGTATAAGTCATAGCCATTGCTGTAGCCGCCAATTCTGACACGGCCTAGTAGTAGTACAGTGGTTTGCAACACTATATGGTGTGATGCCTTGATAACCTTTCCAAATGCTCAATAGACGTGAATGCGATGCAACAGTGGCGCGTATAAGCTGCAAAGAAAGAACTTGGGCGCGTCGGTATGGAGCCCCTTGACAACATTTGGTCCAAGGGGGTCCTTGCTGATGACGGCGTACTAGTGCAATGCTGAATTTCGAGATCTTGCACTGGGGACCATTTAGGCTTATCGATCCTAGCCCCGCCCTAATTTCCCACTTGTCACTCAATGTACCTCGTTATATAGTAATCATAACTTGGTGTATACCACCCGCAAACATGAACGTGAACTATTACTCATAACTCAGGGTTTACATCAGGACGCTGTATGCACAGAGGGCGCTATCATTTAAATTACAGGTCTTCAAATTGGTAGGCGGGGTGATTTTTTTAATACTACAAAGTCGCTCACTACGTAGACAGAGGTTGCTGGCGTAATGACACCATGGTCATCTTGATACAAACCGAAACTTTTGAACATTTTTGTGTGTTGTGTTTCGCATTTTAGGTTTTAGTGTCAGAACATTGATAAAACCCTAGAGAAAGGACGGAGATAAAAACGTTAGGCCTAAGTTCTGGGGACGCCATGAAGACCCGCCCTATAAGATTACCGCAGTGTGTAGTTGGCTTGTACTTTATACAGTTGGCCGGGGTCTAAGTACAAACAAAACTATGCAAAGGCCTAGGGCTGTGTTTTTCTTTATTGAACAGGTAGTTGTTGGTCAGTGAACACTTTTACGATGTAAATAAATTGAATTGTTACAAGTCAGGTGGGAGAAGATACTTCACATTCTTGCCATTGTCACGCCACAAAATGGTACACTGTGTACAGGGGAATAATAATTAGCTATAGGCCCTACCGGTTATTTCTGGGAAATTGACCCAGTGAGTGAAGGGAAAATTCTACGGCTAGCCTCAACGAACTCGGGTCATGTTGTAGCAACAAGGCCAGAGAGTACGGGTTAGCCAAAGTGATGCAAAAAGGTGACCTGAAGGCATCTACTGGAACGAACTGAATTTTGGACGCCGGTGAAAACGCGGGTCCCTCCCAAGGCCGAGTGTACAGGCCATGGTCAGCCCGTGGTCTGATAAATGGTATATATTCATGCATGGTATGACGTGGGGTTACTTCCCACAGACGGATTAAGGAAAACATTTGCAACTTCAGCCGTAGTTAACTTAACCCCCATGCCATCTTACGGTTAAAGTTGTTATTCATTATTTCGAACGATCAAGAATCTTGCCCGTTCTCGTATGGTAACTATTTCCACACTTGCATTATTAGGCCTATGAGGGCCAGACATGGAGGTATATATAAACTTTTAAAATTGACAGTTTCAAAACGATCCTCCGAGAGGTCAGGTACAGCATGAAATGCTACGTCAGAACAAAACAATCAACTATAATGATGCAGACCGTATTTGTAGTTTTGTTGTGATCAGTTTCCGGGAGTCGATGAATTCGATCTTCTGTCTGTCACGGTTCCGCGATTGTGGTCTACGTTACCTGTGTTGTTGTGTGTTCCCGGGTTTTGAAATGTTGTTTTGTTAACTCTACATTTATCAAGAGCAGACAGCATTGCATGCTCTTATAAAAATTGTTGTAAAGTGGTATGTTCATATGTCCTTTCTCTATGCTCAATCTAGACATGTATTGTCAAATATGCTGCTGGGATCTGGTTATCTGTTTAGTGTGTTAATCTTAATCATTCGTGTTTGCACTGGTGATTTTTAGAACTGTTGCTTCTAATATGATGAATTCACTATCTTAAAATCAAGATTAATTTAAATATAGCATTAGTAATGTTTGCTTTTAAAAAGTTTTAAGGTGAAGCTTTTATCTCTAAATAAAGATAAAATAACTGGCGTTATAATGTTGCCACTTGAACATGCCTTCCCACAAAAAAAACCTTTAGTCGTCATATACTTCTTGCAACGCACTGAAATAATGAATTCTCCAGCAAACAATACAGCGTCCACTCAACGTCGCTATGACGTTATTCGAATGGTCACAGGGAAAAGTTTTTATTTAACTTTGTACGGACGAAAAAGTTATGAAGTAGACTTGACCTGACAAAACCACAACATTCAGGTAACTTTGAGAAATACAACCTTCCCGTACCCAAAATATAAGATGATGAAAAATGCGACGTTGCAACAACGTTTACTTTCACAAGAAGGCCTAACCTGACAAAACTGCAACATTCAAGCAACATTGCAAAAAAGGTTAACGCGACTTTTATTGAGACGTTGTGAAGACACAGTCACAACGTTGTTAGGTAACGCAGTAACAAGAGAACATTCACCAAACGTTTGTATATGACGTCAACAAATAACGTTGGACAACGTTGTATCTGCGTTACCGAGTAACGTGACAGAACCACAACATTCACACAACGTTATTGAAAACAGCGTGTGAAATCAATATTCACAATACGTTTTTAGACGACGGTTAGAATATAACGTTGTTATGCGTTGTATTTATGTTTCTAAGTCAGAGCAAGACCAAACTGCAACCTTTTTGTAACGTTGCAAGTTAGTTGTGTTTTAGCTGGGAATTAAGGTAACCAAAATACAACGAATTATCAGTAACATGATGACGTTTTGCTGGGTTGGTAGCTTAAGGTTAATACAAATTGCAGCGCCCTCTAACACTACAGTTCTAAATGCAAATTGTTCACTTTTTATTTGGTAGGACCTGGCAGCATATTTTGGCAATGAAACTTGCCACTAAAAATCAACCATCAAATGCAACTATATGGTCATGAACGTGACATTTACGTACACATAATGCACAATACGTGCACATGGTGCAGTTTAAATGTACAATGTATTGTACCTGTACATGTAGTACATGTAGTACATGTATAATGTTCTACATGTACATTACATGTATGTACTGTACAACAATGAAGTCATCTCTATTTCCGGAAAGCCTTTCTTCTTCGGACCAATAGCCGTTCAAATAGATGATGTAGTATCCCTAAAGGGCGGGACAAATACCCATAAGCTTATGAATTATTCATTATGGTGTTTAATTCAACACCCTTTCCGGGTACCGTTATCGGAAACGGGGTCAGAGTACAGTGTTAAGTGCGACCCGAACCAGTCTTTTTCTATGGTACCAGGCTGCGCTACCAAATTTAGATTGTTGATAGAGGGTTGAGGAGGCGTGGCTTTAGGATTTGTTATTATAATTGTGTGACCTGAGAGCTTGACGCTCCATGCATGATCAGTAACTAGCGAATGGTATCTTGTTATTACTACTGTACACACATAGCAGATAACTACATAGCATTCGTGCTGGCCTATGGTCCTACTTCGTCTGGAGATACAGAAAACATCACAGGTTCTAAGCTCAAAATACACGCCATGGACGTTTTATTACAGACACAATCCATTATGACAGACAAAATGGAAGTTGTTGAGGATTCGGATATAGTAAATCAGAAGGTAAGGTTGGCGTTTGCGATGGTGGCTTGTCAAGTTGCTGTAGTGTTTTCAATCATGTGATAATCATGGGATCTTTACCGAACTCAACGAACCTCTAATTGAATACTAACGGAACGGTATGGTATTGTACTACAGTACCTAGTAGTATACAGTAATTACTGAGTACTATCGTATACGTTCGCTTTAGTTATAAGTTACATTCTGGTCATATTATAGAGTTCTGTAATAGTTTTAGTTCCTCTATCAGAAAATATATGGAATGGCATTTTGACGTGTACTGACCGTTTGGCAATACAGTGCAGGTGTATAACTGTCTTTATAATCAATTAAGTATAGATTGTATAATTTTACACAACACAGGTGTATTTAACAGATGTACAGACCGAGGAACAATACTTTCCAGAAAGACAGTTCTTTTATTGACTAGTATTATACGTGTAGAAACAAGAACTAAAATCTAAAGGTCATTAGCTGTACTAAAAATAAAGTGTTTTCGGCCCTATCTGAGCTCACTCACGTCACATAGCTACGATAGTGATTCTGCCCCAAAGTATTTGTAAATGTTATCAGATAAAGACACAAATAAGAATTTTCTCAATTTATTTCAAACCACTTCTGGGGAAACTTTGCCTTAATCCAACCTCCACTTTTCAGGTGGCTTTTGCGAATCACCTCTTTGATAAATGTTGGACATTATTTTCTCTTTTTTATTTAACCCCTGCGAGAGGCTTCTAATACTGGGGTACTTATACGTGGATTATTATTGATGAGACAAAAAATATTAATAAGGTATGTAAGAGTATTGACAGTAATAATGGAGGTTCGATGTGGCAAGTTTGCCGAATTCTGTACCCAACTGGTAACCCTAGAAGACTAATCATGTTTTGTCAAACTTGATTTGGTCATCACCTATCTAAAAAAAGTCTGAGAACAGTAGCATCCACCTGTCTCCATGGAAACGGTTCATCAATTTATCATTAAATAAATATAAATTTAAACCATTGCATTTCCTGAATCGGACTTGAGTTGCTTCTAACGAATGACAAAGTTGGCGTTTGGATTTGACATATTTTCATTTTTGTGAATTTTTGTTGTTGTTTGAGTTCAATGGACTAAGCCCTGGTTTGTCTGTTATTGCACGGAGCCTAGATGATTGGTAGGGACAAACACAAGAATGTTCTACCAGTTCTACTTTGATTGGTCTTACCATAATTACAGAGTAGGCTGTGTTCGAATTGCTAGCTGAGATTATATGGTTTTGGCTGTTGCTATAGGGTGTTGCAATACTTCAATACTTCAATGCTAATTCATGTACCCATCAAGCCACAGCCACTCATTCAGACACTGTCTTACTCTAAGTACTTATTTGCTATAAGGTTTTTTGTTGGTTGTCGACATACACCTTTCAGTTTTATCGCCATTTTTGTCATATTCCATGGATTTTAAAATAATCCACTTTAGCAATTCCCATTTGAGATAATTAGGCCAGCTTATATTTTCCCTTTCAACCTCGATTTGGCTGCAGTGATCTGAGTTTGAATTGAAGGAAAGAAAAGCTGGCAATGCTATGATAAAAGTACGTATTCCATCGTTAATAACAACTGCAGTAGAAATTTTAAGAAAGTCACCCTAACTTCTGGCAATATGTGTAAGAATGCCTAGTGTAAGTTCAGTTTATACTCAAAGAAAACCTACTACTAGGTCATTTTTGAACTGTAGAGTAAACTTAAATATTGACTGATTTTGACTCAATAGCTGGCTGAGTCAATATCCTCGAAATTAGGGCTGTTGTGCTCGCTGCGAGGAGATTTTCAAGAGTTCAAATTCACTTGAGCTATCACTAACTTACACTCCTCCAAATTCTTTTCATTACGAAAGTTCAAGAACATTTTTCTGTGACTCTCTGTTATTTTGATCAAGGTTAGTGACTACTTGAAGGTCTACGAGGCCACGATAAACTTGATAGAGGTCAAAGGCCAAGTGACTCTGTCGCCTACTTCTGTATGTTTTCATGACAAGAAAGTGATGATGTCGCACATGTTGATTTTGCAGCTCTTGCAGAATCTACCAAACGGAATTCATGGTGTTTGTCTACACCCTCAAGTGGTTGTGAAACTGTTTTCCCAAATAAAAACGAATACTTCGTAATTTTCGTGGAACAAAATAATATAAAATTGAAACTAAGGCAAGCCATTCTGGTGTTGTTATTGTTTTTTAGTTTTTTTATTTTTTTTTGGGGGGGGTGGGTTTATACAAAAATGAGTCTTGACCAAGAAAGTGCACCATGGAACGAGGGATCGTATGTGGTAACTGGTAAATGAGTTTTTATTTTGTTGTTCGTTTAAGTCTGAAACTACACAAATCAGATACAAAAATAGCACATTGTGATTGGTAAATCAATCAACCATGTGTTTTATTGTTCATTAAAAACCCTAACCAATGAGATTCATGATTCTATGGGCATAGATGACGTGAAGTGACTTTTTTTTATTACACTTTTGTCGAGATTCCTAAGATTTGCAATAGCCTTTTGTTAGTCAGTTATTGTTGTAAACAACGAAGCATTTAGGGGCATATACAGTTTTTCATAAGAATACTACGGCTTTATAGAAAATATTACATTGACGTCATACTCTTTGTGAACAGGTACATTGAGGGTTTTTTTATTAATTTTGTTGAAATACCATCCTTAAAAACTAAAACCAACTTCAAACGAACGAGAACTAGCTTA
This sequence comes from Evasterias troschelii, assembly GCA_032357145.1. NCBI lineage: Eukaryota > Metazoa > Echinodermata > Asteroidea > Forcipulatida > Asteriidae > Evasterias > Evasterias troschelii. The sequence continues at coordinate 1,353,745 of JAUELU010000041.1, read as the reverse complement.
AACATCAGTTGTTTTGAAACTGGACATAAACCGGGATATTCTGTAGGCCTATTGGACTGCAACTGACTCAGTCTGAGAAGTAACTATTTTATAACGCCCACCTTTGCGGTTGCGTGCGGAAACACAAAGTATCTTAGTAATCGGTTCATCATTGGGGAAAATTATTCCGCCATTCAGAACTTCCATACCATCAAACTGTGATGCTGTGACCCAGTTGGTCTTTCAGGCCTGCCATGTACGTCATCAACAAGGAAAAATCATAGGCCTATACTATAATTATAGGGCATAGTGGAATGTTGCTAGCGTTTCCGCCTGTTTTGAAAAGAATGTTGCTAAAACTCGTATTTTCAAGAGCAATAATATCGTCTATTTATAGAACGTATTACTGTATACATTAACTTGGCATTTTATGGTTACTAACTTTTATAATTCTTTGAGAATGGATTGAACACCATCCCTTGCTGTTCACATTGTGTAAAGGACATTGCAGGTGAGCGTGTGTAAGACAAGCTAAATCACAAGTATATGGTCCTGTCTTCTTACTTGGAGTTTTACGTTACGTTTTGGATTCTAGCAGTCTGTGGATTAGTAGCTGCTAACAAACATGTCAGTCACATGGCACGGGCATGTGATGTGCTTGGCTCATTATCAGGTGATTACGCGGGTAACCGCCCCGCACCCGGCTGTGTGCTGGCTTGAAAAAACGATTATGGCCTAGCCTAGCCTAGGCTAAGTATTATTGGCAATTTTAAAATCTGGTAATTTAAACAAAAAACATTTAGAGTTGAGCCGTGGAGGAAATTGTTTAGCACATTTCTCTGTATAAGAAATTTACTGCAATGATCTATTTAGATACCATTACAGTTAAAATCTGGTATTAAAAAAAAAAATTTTTTTAGAGTTGAGCCGTGGAGGAAATTGTTTAGCACATTTCTCTGTATAAGAAATTTACTGCTATGATCTATTTAGATACCATTACAATTATTAGCCAATGATACCGGCGCAGGGTAGGCTTATGTGCTATGATTGTACTACTTATACTGCTTGGAAATTCGAACTGGGTATGTTGTTGATGGACTAGCGGCTAATGCGGCTTTCAACCACCAAAAATAGGTTGTTTTGTGTCTGATCCAGAATAATTCATGCTCTGGTTTGGGAATGCCTTGTACGTATTTGCTTTTGTTAAATCTCCTTTCATCTGAAACACAAGTCGCTTTCAAACGAACACTACAAATATTGGCACAAGTTCTCCCCATTGAAAAAGTAGTTACTACTCAGCGCGTGGTTCATTTGCATTTACGTCAGTCGGGGTCGCGGTTCTAGAAACTTCCTGGCTGTATCAATGCGCACGCGCGGGTCAATTACATCATAATCTAAAAATATACTCAGACGACCTTGCTCGACACTCCTGTTTTTCGCTTTGTCCTGTCGTGTGTAGTGGAGACGTGTATCTAAGCGAACAACGGAGGAAAACAGATTTCTACTTGGGCTTAACACTTTGTTTACTTGTAACACTACGCTCACGTAATTGTAGAGTTACCCCTGATATTGAGGAGAGTTTTAATTGTCACCTTTGGTGAATTTTGTGGAGGGAATAGACTTGTTTTTGACGGCAAGCAGACTCGACGTAGCTTGGGGTTTTTATCGTCGAGTGACCGTGAAACGGCTGTCTGGTTGACGGTGTGTTGCTTTGTGCAAACGGCAGACGCATGGATTCTTGTGTGGAAGTCTCGTGATCCGCCGAATTGCCACACAAAAGGAAACAAAGCCGGATGAGATAAAGTTGCTGGTTATATGTTCTTTGTTTACTTATTATTTTGGTTAAGTATTTCAGAACGGTGACGATTTCGTTCAGTTTGAATTTTAATATCGTCTTCTGAAATCAGTCATTATGCTTCGGAAGAAACCATGGAGGGATCCATTCCTCACCATTGCTGTCATTTTGAGCCTTCTTCGGGTAGACTGGGATGAGTTCATGCAACTACAACTTCAAGGGGGACTTGGGACTCAATTGCCAGAGATTCATGACATTTTACTCGGACAAAGCGCCGCCCTGACGGAGACACAATTCCACAATTTCTACAACTCTTACGATGGGAACTATGTGAACTTTAAGAACCTTAACTATGACCTTCGGGCCGAGTCCGCCTTTAGGGAGCTTCACACCTTGTCCTCGGAGTCAGATCAGTACCCAATCAGCCAAGGAAATCGAGAAATCTCAACATGGCTGCTGGATAGGCTCGAGCCAAACAATGTCCGCTCTTTGCCTTTTGCTAATTTGGCATCAGCTCCAAATAACAATAACAATAACGATGAAAACAATAACAACGGAGAAGCTTCAGAAGGAACTGGGGCTATTGGGCCTGTCCCTAATTCAGCTGAAGGCACTGTAACGCTAAACAATAGTGATTTAAGTCTTGAGGTAAACATACTAGAAATAAAGAATAAAATCTTGAAAATATAAGCCGTGTCCGAGTTGACGGCTGTGTTTCAATTGTAGCTTGTTGAAGCATAGAAGGCCCCTCCTAGCAACAGCCAGAGCCGCAGTAGCCAATACAGACACAGCCTTTGTTACATGTTCATTAAAAAATATATTCGCTTTTAGACAGTCGTTCTGGTTTAGGGTCAATTGTGTAAATTGGTACAAATTGCAAACTTCCTTTCTATTTCTAAACACTTGTGCTTTGCTGTGTTTCCTGATCATAGCATACCTGTTATTAATAGTGTTAGTTTTGTTGTGATGCATTTTGAAAAAATCAATTCTATTATTAGCGCATATTACTCAGTGAGAGAAAATGCTTTCAGCTGACTGACATTTCAAACCTTTGTGTTAATACATCCTGGTCTGAATTGAGTTGTGACAAACACTTGATCAGACACCTCTGAGTGAACTTTGACCCAAACCATGTGGATTGTGAACAATGTTAATATTTATTTAAGGGAAAGGCTGGACTGCTCACAGTGGAGAGATTGATGCATGGATGCTTTTTAAAAGTATTAATTCTGTGTTAATATAAAACTATTGTTGACCAAGGAAACCCTCAGATGGAGGTCATATATTTCTTTCCTTTATTGTTGTATCAAGGACTTGGAGCAAACAGTACTTACACAAAAGTACTTTAAAGTTACTTCATGGTTGCCTTGGCTTCAATTGCTTTGTACTGTTCCCTTGAGTTTCGGTATTTGTACTTATCAAGTAGTTTTAATTGTTAGCAGTAATTGAACCATTCAAGCCTGTAAAAATTTGACAAAGTTTCCCATTGGTGTTTACACTCTAAACCAAGCTCTGGACATCTTGTTTTAGTGTGAGGTTTGTCAGTCGAAGGTTGTCGGTGAGAGAAGCAGCATGTTGGCCCAAGGTGTCTGACTTAACTACTTTCTCACCATTTGTAATTGTGTATATTGCGATGATCTTTGCTTAAATTCTTTCTTAAATTTATTATGATAGCAAACTCATGAGACTTTTATTTTCTTATCTTTTCTTAAATGTAGGATATGGACCTCATTGAGACTCTCTGGAGGCAGGACATTGACATGGGTATCTCCCGAGATGAGTCCTATGCTCTCAAGGAAGAACTACTCCTTGAGAAGGGGGAGCACCCCGACAAACTGAAGTCCCAGCAGTCAACATGGGAGCACTTTGGTTACAATATTGATGGGGAGACAGGAGAGTATGTACCAAACCCACCAGGGATGAACATTGTGCCACAGCAGACACCCCAACAGACTCTTCCTCAGGTACCAGTCCAACCTGATGGTAACATCTCCCTAGAGGATTGCTTACAGCTTCTAGAAGACGAATACCTACCACAGGCCACCACACCCGTTGATGAGCAATACCAACCTCCACATCACTCACTCAGCCCACGCGAGCAAGAACAAAGATGGCAAGACTTGGCCTCAATTCCAGAACTCACAAGTCAGCTTCACGAGCTACCAGGTATGCCCTATCAAGGCATGGTCGACATAAACATCACCCAAACGCAGAACACTCAGAATGCCTTTGCCATTAACGCTACAACAAACGGGAATGTCAATCTTCAAAATGCAACGGTGGCAACACCCAGAAATATCATTCCCATTGATCCACAAAGACTGAATGAGTTTACCCCACCACCAGAAGTGTTCTCACCATTGTCAAACTTTGCTGATCTCAGTCTCAGCTCAGCATCACCAACAGGATTAATCAACGGCACTCAACAGAGTCTGAACCTGAGTAGCTTCCTTATCCCAGAGCAGCAACTTCGACTGCCGGCTCCCACCTTGGAAACTCCTCTTCCCCTACCATCAGAAAACCCTGACAACAGTTCACTGCTGATGGAGCTGCTCAGTTCATCCAACGTTGATGAAGTCGACCCCATGGACTTGGACTTTGATGAACAGATCCACAATGTCATGCAGGCATTTGGAGAGACCAACTCAAATGCATCTTTTGAAGGATCTTGTAAGTTTTTCACTATTTGCATTAAGTTTCATCACAACCTGTTAACTCTTTTGAGGTTCTTTTTCAAAATTCAAAGGCTTTTTGAAAATTGTCAATGATTAAAGAAAGTCATTATTTTTACTATGCTGAGTTTACTTTTAACACATCACTAGGTTGTTGTACATAATCAAGTCAAAATATATGGGGGTTTTTAAGGTTCATCTTGATCTTTGGTTCTTTTAGTTTCCAAGAATTTGAATTGATTATGTATTGTATTTCACAGGTTCTGGATTTGAAGACATGAGTGAAGGAAGTTCACCATACCACACAAGTGAAGATGGTCTTGAAGGAGCAACAGGTTACAATGCAAGCCTAGATGGTCACGGTCTAAATGGGTCATCAGGTGGCTATGGATACCACAGGCAAAGAGGTAAACCCCCCCCCCCCCCTCTCCACTCTCCACCCTCCCCTAACCACCGCTCTTTACTGTACCCTTTTCCTTTTAACATCTGTTTTTTACCCCTACTTAATTTAGCCATACCCTTGAAGAGAAACAACTTAACTGTAAAATAAAAAAGACTTATAAAATAACCCTTGGATTTTTCTATTTGAAAAGATTTTGTTTCAAATTATGCTTTTGGTGGATTTCTATTTCTTCTTGGTTTTACCAAAGGAAAACAAAAGTTGATATATTTTTTTTGGTTTATGTAGTGGTAGAATTGCTATCTTATTTTATGTTTTTTTATAAACCTTGTTTGGTATTATAGTTCATTTGACATAGGTAGCCATAAAAATAGAAAACCTTTTCATACTCTCTGTTGTACAAGGAAATACCAACTTCAGTCATAACTAAAGTTGTTGACATAAGATTTGAAGTGCTTTCAAAGTTGACTTTCAAAATTTCATTGACTAATAATTGTCGTTTGTGGTTTTGTCTTGTGTAGGTGGATCAAGCTGTGGTGGTGACAGTGATAGCGGCAGTTCATTTAGCAGCTACAACAGCCAGTCTTCCAAGTCGGAGAATGTCAAACATAATCACACATATGCTTCATCATCCAGCTCCTCCAATGGAAACCGCAGCAGCAACACCAGCAAAAACAGCTTATCACGGAGCGAAAAGCTCAACATGGTGAAGTTATCTCGCGACGAGAAGCGCGCCCGCTCTCTCAAAGTCCCAGTGCCAATCGACAAAATCATCGGTCTCCCTGTAGATGCCTTCAATGACCTACTTAAGAAGTATGACCTTAATGATGCCCAGTTGACCCTGATCCGAGATATTCGTCGCCGTGGAAAGAACAAGGTTGCCGCTCAAAACTGCCGCAAGAGAAAGATCAACGCTTTGGTCTCTGTCGAAGTAGACATCGACAACTTGAAGGATGAGAAGGAGAAACTGGTGGAGGAGCGCGACCAAATCGGCAAGGCAACCTCAGACATGCAGGTTCGTTATGAACAACTCTACCGTGATGTCTTTGAGAACATGTGTGACGAACACGGAGATCCAGTAGACCCCAACGAGTTCACTCTGCAACAGATGCCAGATGGAAGCATGTTTCTCGTACCCAGAAATGGCACATCCCCCGACAAGGATAAGAAGACTGAAAAATAGACAATTAACAACACAAAGTGTGTTCTTTTGTAAAGTTAGAAAAGATTATATTTTAGAAGTTTATCCACTATCTAAGTGTTTCACTTTTAACGTGGCTCTTAATCAGTCAGACTGTATGCTTTTTAATTTATATCTATTTTGTTTTGAAATTAAATTTCTGTTTGTTTCGGTTGCAGGGGGTGAAAATAATTAATGGTTAAAAACATACATGTTGCAGACATGTATGAAAATTGGACATTTTGGAGAGCACAATAGACAATCAATTTGTTGCACATGATCATCTTTTGCAAACTGAACACCAGTGGGTCAGAATGAACATCACAAACCAAACGTTTGAATTATCTCCACTAAATTCTTCTTTCACTCTTTTGTAACCTCATTTCAACTTTAAAATATAGCTTGTACAGAGAAAATATGAAAAAAATATAATGTAAATATGTGCATAGTCTGTAAATAATGCAAAACAAAAGTGTAAATATGTAAAAAATTCTAACATTTTGGTTGAGTAAGTAAGCCCCACTACCTCTTCATGTACTGTTTTGGGTTTCAAAGATTTTTGAATTTGTTCCAAAGCATTCTTCATGTTTTGAATTTAAAGGTGGGCAAAATATTTTTCAAAGGTATTATAAAATTTAAACGTCTCTTTGTTTGTTCTTTGGGGGTGTTTTCAAAAGCAGGAAGTTAGAAACCTGAGAACACTTGAAAGGTGTGGTGAACGGCTTGGAAATGTTATTGTATCAAATGTTTTTTGAGTGGGCCTTTTGATTCTAGTTGAAAGCCTTTATCAACTTGTGCTTAGTGTACAGTGTATTTAATAATCAAATGGATAGCATTCTACATTAATAAGCCGTTTGTCTAGCTAGCATTTGTGTTGACTGTTTTACTAAAAGTGTTTACTGTTGATAATTTCCGCATTGTTTTTGGCAAACTCGTCCTCAAAAAACCTACTTGGATGTTAGAAAATGTTATAAAACTTTTGGATGGATTTCAAGTCTGAATAAAGGTGATCTTATGGGAGAACAGAAACTCTGATTTACAGATTATATTGTAAAACTAAGTCCTGTTATACAGCAGTTGAGACTAGCCCAATAAAAATGTCTATGCACTTGGCACTAAATCCAGTTCACCTTGAACAATTAAAAATACCCCCCCAAAAAATGGTTCTAAAATTCATAGGGCTGCAAAAAAAATGAAAACGGTTTCAAAAAGTTGTTTCAAACTGACTGGCAAGAAACTAAATTTCCAGCTGTTTTTACTGTCTCCTTGAAAGTGGATCAATCATCCATCACACATTGGGTGTTGGAGTGTGCCTGTTATAGGACTGCTCCACTTGCAGACAACTGTAGTGTATAATAAATGTACACTGTAATGTTACACAAATGTAGATTGAAGACTATTTTAATTTGTGTGACATTTTTTAATGACTTCTTCCTATTGAATAAAACACTTCCGCAGCAAGTTACACTTGAGGGCCATTTTAACACAATATGCTGGTAACACTTTCACTTGTATATGTGCACAAACCACGATCTAAATTTCACTTTGTACCAGTTAAACCAAAGTAAGGGTTACTCCAAATAATGCCTAGTTTCATAGACCTGCTTAATCAGAAAATAAGCAGGATACCAGTCACAGATGGTACATATTACATATAATTTGTGCTGGTAACCTTTTGTTGTTCTTAGCTACTTTTGGTGCTAAAGCAGCTCCATAGAAACAGACACAGATGGTTGTATGGTTTAGTGTTAGTTTTATGTCCGTATTTGTGTTTATGAAATGGAAAATTTAAATGGAATTGATAGTGTGTCTGCCTTGCCTCATTTAACTGAGATTTAACAAAGTTATAGTCTAAAATAAATATTAAAATAAGTTTTGAAGAGGATGCTTGGACGTTACAGATTTCATTCTTGAATGGTTAAGGTCTGTTAATTAATACTAAAACTTGTAACAATTAATTGTTCTTTGACAAGTTGTTAATTAAAATATGAAATGATGCTTTTTCCAAAAAAATAAAGGTTCTGAGTGATCTTCTTTTAGAAGTTGTTTGTTCTCTTCTACCAGATTTTGTTTTTAAAATTTAAGTTTTGAAAGTCAAAATCAATTAACAAAAATGATTAATACAGAGAAAAGAACTCAATTGAATGCATAAGGCTAAAAGAAACTTAATTTTTTTGCATAAACTTTATTTTTAAAATCGTACTTAATGTTTGAAATAATAAGCACACATATTAAAAGGTAGACTCTCATTAGTTCCGCTAAAACAACTCCCAAACCTTTGTCAAGTTGCCACTTTGTTGCATGTTCCCAGTGCATGCAACAATAATTCTTCTCAAGTCAAAAAGGGGACAGACTTTCCCCCTTGCAGTCTCAATTTTGTTCCATTGTTGATTTGATTGAGACATGAATGGCCGCCCCATGATACTAGTAAATTAAATGATTTTATCATGAGTTTACTTCTAATGCAGAGAAAATTCACCTTGATGAACAATGGGGGAGACGTTTAACCTTTGAGGGGAGAGTATACCTCTTGTAATTGCTCAAAACATTAATGACCATATCAACTTCTTAGTAAAGAGCACTGGAGAGCTGTTGATATTATAAAACATTGTTAGAAATGACTCCCTTTGAAGTAATTTAGTTTATAAGAAAGAGGTAGTTTTTCAACAACAAATTTGAATCTCTTTTCTCAAGCATCTGAAAGCACACAATTCTAAGCAACGAGGGTGGCTTTTTCTTTCATTATTTTCTTGCAACTTTGATGACCAATTGAGCCAAAATATTCACAGGTTTGTTATTTTATGCAAATGTTGGGATACACCAAGTGAGGATACTGGTCTATGACAATTACCCTAAGTATACCCCGCCTTCAGTACCCAAATGTCTTCATATTAGGGCCCAATTTCTAAAACATGTTAAGCAGAACATTATTATTTCAATTTATCTGTGCTTACAAGCGTTAATGAAATCAGACCCATGGGGCAATAACCCAACATTTTCTACTTGGTACAGTTTCTGCTTCATAACCAACCTGACCAAAGCCAACCATAATCAAAGCAAAATAAATTATGCTAACTGGCCAGCGGTTTCTGTTAGCAGATGAGCGACACAACAACGCAAATCCATTGTGAGCACACACACCCACTGTCAAATCTTCTTGATCATTTATGAAATACACTTATGCTTACATAAATTTGTCTGCTATAGTAAGCAGTAAGCACCAACATTTGCTTAGCAGAAACAGCTTTATGATAGAGCTGCTAAACAAAACATTTGCTTAACAATTAGCATATTTCACGAGTGAAATACCCTAATGCAAAAGCAAAATGGACCTTGGACCCATTTCATAAAGCACTTTCTGCCTTGACCCAGGATACAGCATAGTAAATTGAATAGGCCCCTACTTATTGTTAATTAACCTAGAGTACAGTTTGGGTTCAGTGGGGCACTTTTTTCCAGTTTTCAAAACCAAACTGTTATTATGAGAAGTATTTATTCTTCTCCTTGAGTCAAATACAGCTTGCCAGTCAAGTACATCTTACAGTGTGGCACGCCATCCATTTGTCTTTGTTAAGAACAGTTTCAATTGGTTATGGATAGGAACAATAATGTAATAGTGGCGCAAAGCTGCTATTATATCGTAGTTTCACCAAATTCTGTATTGCTTCAAATTCAATTCAACTCAATTAACATTTATTTTAATAATGCACAACCGCAATAGGATTTGAAAATGTGCATAGTAAGAATGCTAAGAGACACCGTGTAAATACAGGGATGGGGATTTGGTGAATGTGAATATTCCTGAAAAATGGCTTACTGGTCTGATTTCCCCCTTATTCTAGACTCAGAACCTCTCAGATGTAACAATTCAGGAAGTATACAGATTCTGTGGTTCACCAGAAATTCAAAACTACAGGTTTGGACACAATGTGGACTTATTCTTTCTCCCTGTGGAGACTGCTTCACTTCTTTCAAGAAAATGTGAAGGCTCAAGGAGGTTTGAGAAAATCCTGAAATCCTGAGAAATCTCAGGATTCTCTTTATGAGCTTTAGTGGTATCAAGAAGAACGGAGGGTACCCGCCAACTCTTCTCAGAACCACCATAGTTCAAAAAGAGAATTATCTTCATGGTGTCTCTGCAAACCTCACCTGAACGCATAACCAATAAATACAAGTTAACGTACGGTACAGAAAAAATACAAACAGGAGAAGAATATTTTGTTAAGGCAGGATTGGCGAGAAAAAAACCTAATAGCAATTCTCAGGAGAGAGCAAAATAGACTGAGGCAAATCCAGAACGCACAGTTCAATGTGGGCAGCCTACTGACAAGGTATGACAAACAAACAGACAGACAAGCAGACAAAACAGACAGACAAACAGACAAAACAGCCCAACGGCCTGACAAAACAGACAGAAGAGCAGACAAACAGACAGACAAACAGCCAAATGCGAAATGATTAAAGCAAAGCAACTAGAGGAAAAATTATTAAGATGAATAAAAGACGTATGAATAGACCAAACAAATCCAAACATTTTGGGGAACTATGGTTAGATTGCTTTAATGTAAGGAAATATAATTACATAATTTAACAATGCCCAACATTGCGAGACATGCAGTCTATAAAGGCAGTACCAGCATATTATGACATTGGGATGAATGCAGAAAGAGTAAAACTTCTTATTGACTGAGTGGTCAAAATCAATAATGGTTTGAAATATCAAAGGCACTTCGCCAACCTGCAAGATGATTTCATTATGGTGAATGAAGAGCTACACAGTTACCTATTCACTTGCTATTATTACCATCATACCGTCTCTGATAAAGGCATTACATGCATTGAATATGCATTGAATAAACATAATCAATGTAACTATAAATGGCTGTGTTTAGTGCAGTTTCATTCCACACAATCTAAAAACACCATGCAATACGTGTGAGTTCATTTATGCAGGGCCGAGAGAGTCGGTGCTGAGAAAGGTCTGATACTAGGATCCAAGTTTTGAGAGGCAAGTTGAAATGATCATTTTGTGATCGTGGGAACCCTTGCAGTAATAAATTTCAAGGCGCATTTGGAATCAGTATCCTGAGAGCTAGAGAAGTATGCCCACATCATGATACTCTTTAATCTGAAACAAACAACAGCTACTTTTTTCACCAGGCAGACGTTCAAAAGAGTTTGAATTCAGATAAAAGTCTAAAAAGCATCACCGGTATCATTGAAGTCATACCTCACAACTAATTTGGGAAAAAAACATTTAACTTGATTAGAAATACATGATATAAAAACATCTGAAAGGAAAGGATGGTCGAGATTTGTTTATTTTCAATCTCTGAAGGGGAAAAACAGGAAAGAAACTTAGGACTAAACTTTAATCTGATGATGAATGACCGCACAGTGCAACACATGATCATCACATGATCATCACATTCACCTTTTCATGGAAGATTTAAATAAATAGTAGTCTTGCATAAAATAGGAAAACTTTAAGAAAAAATAACAGTAAAAACTCTAAAGGTTTAAAAGATCAATCTGTTTCCATTTCGCTGTCACTGCTTATGGTGTTCTCTTCACTGGAGTCGAGGGTCAAGAGTGAAAGGTCATCCTCATAGGCTGACACCTCGCCTCGGGTCACATGACCCTCATCACCCATCACAAACTGGGCGAACCTAAAAAGAAAATTACAAACCAGTATGATTTTCTATGAAAGAAAATTGTATTTATTTTTTAGCTTTCACACACAAAAATCACAAAATGGCTTGTGATCAATATTTTCAAATTCATATAAAATATTTTAACTTCAACACTCTTGTCAACATGTGACATGCTGTGTGCAAGTTTGACTTTATTCACATGTTCAAGTCACAAATCTTAGAAGCCTTTGAGAAAGACTCAGCTAGGGTCAAAACGTTAGGCTATGAACCATTTTTTGCATTTATACCGTAGGTCCGTCCTTTTGGTTGCAACCGCTAATTATACTTCCTAAAAAGTCTTACGATTAAAAAAAAGGATTCTAAAACATCTTGAGTCACGATACAGGTATGAAACAGCTGGTTCCAAGGCGAAGCGAAGCCTAAGAAAAAGAGGAAAATGCCCACTTTCCCTCCTTTTGCTTTGCCTTTCAAGATAAGGTTCAATATGGGTAAGAGAAACTAAGAAGGTTACCTTAATCAACCAATCAATCATCTACTGATTTTACTATGACCTGACACAATGACACTCCCTTCCTGATGGACCCGCCCACCCCCACCTCACCGATATATCACGACACTGAATTAATGAATAATTACCTTGCTCCTATTTCCCACCCAAGCTTCTGTCTACCTTGCAACACTTTAGGCAGTTGCAGTGGTTGCATTTGTTGCAGACTGGCCCCGCCCCTAAAACTGAAGGTAATACAATACCTCTTAGGTCACCCCTGCATTTTCAGGTCACCCCTGCATAGGTCACCCCTTGTTCATTTTCTAGCTCTGCTTTACTTCCCTTACCTAGCTGGGAAAACCCCATAGAAAACCCCTGGTCCATGCCAAATAAGCACTCACCCACTTTTCCAGGTTGATGATCCCTGAACAGATTCCTTTTTTCCTCGCACATTACCTGACAGGTCATTTAACCTAATCTACCCCCAACCTCTTTTCAAATTTACCCAAACCTCAACTCTGTGTTAAGTAACCCTCCAGTTAACATCTATACGAACCTTTTAGGTGATTCCAAGTTAGCAATCATCTTCCACTGGTTGCAATCTGGGCTTCGACAATACTCCTTGAGGTTTTCCAGAGCTTTACTCGTCTCCCCCCGGCCCTGCTCATAGTATTCATCCTCCGTTAACAGTTTAATCTTAGCTGGACGACCCTGCCACCTGTTAAATGAATTTAAGTTTCATCATGAATTGAACTGTTTAATTCCACAAATCAGGCATGATATTTGATCCTTGGAAAACAGTAGGAACATTTTACCAAGTACAAGGACTGATCTTAGTGTACATGTCGTGTGGGCTTTAATATAGACTTTTTAGGCTATTTTGTCACAATATTTTCTGATTTTTCCATGGGCAAAAATGTCAGAACAAAGTAGGAAAAATATCATGTCTGACAAATATGGATATGCACCCACAACCACTGGGGGAGGATACCAACAGTTGCTTATTAACTAGCAACCCACATAGGGAATTTTAAGATTTACCCAATATAATTTATATTAAGAAAAGCAACTTTTAATTCACGAAAACCTCCACCACTTAAGCATTGTTCTCATATTTTCCTATAGTATTGACTTGGACATAAAGTGAACTACACAGAACTTGTATATACACACTGTACATGTAATAATGATAATGCAGACATGAAAAGGTACTGTTAAAATGGACTTACACCTACAACTTACAACCTACAACTACAACTTGTACAGAACATTTCAGTTTTTCTATGACTACAAAAGGGTAGGGAAAGTGGAAATCAGCCTATCAGCTGAGTAGCTGCATGCTTGAGTGATAATAATAGCATCTTCAATGTAAAAATAGACCATAAAGCAGTAAGTATTGATAAAGGGAAAACTAAAGCAAGTATAAATCTAAGCATCATCTACAATGTATAAGACGGAACTAAAATCACAAACAAATCTAATATACAAATATTTAAAGCACATGTGTCACATTGGTAGGCCTAATTGTCAAAGACCAACCAGTATCCACTTGATGTGGAAGACCAAAACTAATTGTTTTAATTATTTCTCAAAAACTATTGCATTTCAAGCAGAAATATTTCAAATGAAGTTTTCCACCATGACCATCTTCATACCATTGTAAGTTGTATGCAAATCTGTGAACATATTACATTTTTACTCTTACCAATGTTATGCTCACCCTTTAACAGCAACTCACAGATGGCATAGAGTTTGCATAAAAGAAAACATTCTAAATAATTAGCCAAATTATTTAATTTCATAACAATAACATACACAGTAGTATGTGCATCACAGCCTTGCTGAGTCTCACGCAACCCCAAATCCTCCCAACTGACACCCAGGAAGGCTTCTGAAAGACTCCCAAAATTTGTGTGTATGTTGTTCACAAAGAGTATGTTATTCAGAGCAGTGTTGTGGTCAAGTACTGCCAAGTACCAGGTAGGCCAAGTAGTACTCAAGTAGGAGTACTTTGGCCATTTAGTACAAGTACAGGTGTCTGAATACAAAGCCTTCTGATATCCGAGTACTGAGTCTAACAGCCAAGTACCAAGCACAGGTACTTGGATCTCTGAGTACATTTATTGTTTTGTTTCTTTAACTAATTTCTAGATGGCGATGTGTTCTTGCTATGATAACCATATTTTAAACACAAATACATCAAAGACAACTTTCTCTAGAGCTTTACTCCTTTATTTATTGCATTAACGACATTAACGCACATGTGCTGTGGTATTTTGACCTTGAGCACTTAAAATTGGAGTCCGGGTACCTTTACAGTCGGGTATCGAGTACATGACTTTGAGTACAGATTATTATTTTTTAGTCGAGTATTGAGTTTGGACTTTGAATACAGAATATCTTTGGGTCGAGTATCGAGTGTGGATTTTAAGTTTGAGTATTTTGCTAGCCGAGAAAGATACGAGTGTGAGTACCAAAAAACAGTACTCAAGTAGCGAGTACGAGTACTGCACCACTGATTTAGAGTACCCGCAGCTACCGTGTCATGTGTATGATGCATGAGTATGATGCATGAGTACTAATACATGAACAGTAGGTCAGCGTAGCAAACTGTGACAGATACAGCATTTAGAAACATAAGGTTTTGCAAATACTGCCAATGATTTGCATAATTTTCAAATTCCCGCTTCTACTTTAAAACATAAAAATGAGCTAGATGACAGAGTACATGTACATACCCAAGAGTAGCTGCAACCAGCCTGACCGGTCTCCCACAAGATGGTATCCATCTTAACGTCACTATGACAACAATAATCACCATTGTTGACCCTTCATACTGTGATCCGTTGTAGATGCATAACAATCCTATCAACTGTAGGAATAATTGTATGAGGTACATTGTACGGTTGTTGGTGACCGGACCGTACCAATAGCACACTGCAAAGCTGATGACAGCAGCAATCACAAAGTATCCTAGGAGATAGTTCTTGTACTGCATGGAGAGGAAATTGTCTAAGACCCAGTGGAGGAAATAAAGACAAAGAGCCCAGCCACCCACAAGAAGAGAGACAGCGCCAGTTTTCTGTAAAAAAATGTAAATCAAACAGCAGGTTCAAATAACTTTACAATTCTCTAAGGTAGGGTCATAGATTGGTAAATACTCCCAAAATGAATGACCATTAAAACCTATTCGGTGAGAAGAGCACTGTTGCTGTTGATAGTATAAACTTTTTTAAGAAAGGACTCCCTTCAAAGTAATATGGTTTGGGTAATTTAACACCCCAAAATCATTTGAATCCATGACCACTCAAGCATGAATCGTTTCTCAAATTTCTGAGGGTTAGATTTCGTTTGAGAATGCTGCAGCCAGAGATATGGTTTGCATCTTTACTGCAGCATCTCATCGGAAATTTCATTAATTTGATTTACTTTACTAGCCACATAAAAAGATTTGAAAAAGGAAAATGTATGTCTAACAATGATTTAAACACATCATTGAAAAAGTTTTAAAAACTAAATTTTGAAAATTAAAAAATCACAGAACTCATCAACTCACCCTTGGAATAAACCGACTGAGTATATACACTAGAATCAGAAGCGATGCTAAAACCCCAAAAGATACACCTGTTGAGTAGTGGAAAACAACACTCCTAGTAGCAGAGAGGAAACAATGGATTGATTGATAAACAAGCCTTTTCTTAATTAAACTATAATACAATATAAGTTGGTCAATTAACCCTTAATAATGGTCAAAAGTAGATGCATTAAAAATATGTGTGCAACTATTTTGAAATCTTACTTTATTTGATTATTTTTGTGTTGAACAAAGAAAAGCAAAAAATAGAATGGGATGTGAACCAACGACCTCCGGATTAACGTGTCGGCGCACTACCAACTGAGATATCTAGGTATTGACATTCTCCCTATTTTATCAATATTTTTTTCACCAGGGGGGTGCCAGTCAGCATGGTCAGAATCCATTCATCCTGTAACTGCCATATAGCCAAGGATCACACTCAACAATACAACCTGGAAAGTGGCAGCAGAGGAATGACTTTATTTTATTGACAGTAGAAGTTTATCCTGTGTTTCTCATTCATAGAAGGCACCCTTGTTCATATGTTTCCTCAGGCTTCCTAGTTAAAGTGATTAAGTTCACTTTTGAGGCATCTTTGGATTCATGACCAGCAATTGTATACATAAAAGTAATTATTATCAATTAAAATGAAAACTAACTTGCTTAGCCTTGGAGCAGCTAGAAACAGAAAGATTCCCACAGCGGTCAAGATGAAAAACCTTGGGTTCACATCTTAAAACGAAAATAGGAAACAAATACCATTAAATAAGTTTATTGTAAAACTAAGGCATCATATTTGGCCCTTGGATAGTTTTAGTAACAATTTTACTAATTTTTCTAATAAAATTTTAAATCAGACTGAAGTAGATGAATATCATGCCTGAAATCTACAATACAGAGTACAATAAATGAGATTCTAACAAAAATAATAACTAAGTTAACAATTAAATCACAAATTGAAGTCACCAAATGAAAATTATTAAGTACCAGATGTAACAATTTTATTCAAAAGGAAACTAATTGAAATTTGAATTTCAACAAAGAAAATGTTGCACTTGCAAGAATTTTGTTCTACCAAACAACTTCACAAGAGTCAAGAAATATTTATTGAAAGAGATGCTCCAAGGAAAAATGTGTTTCAGTGATGCACTCATTTTCTATATTAAATAATAAACCACAAGAGATGACTATCAATATCATGCCTGAAATCTACAATACTAATAGATAGAGTTCTTAAAAAAATGGGGGGAAAATTACAAGTTTCTATTAAACCTAACCGTTAAAATGGTGCAAAATGCCATTTTATTTTATACTCTTTCAACTTTGAAACATGACATCATCTTACATCAAAAACAAGTTCCGTCTGTACATTCCAAGGGGGAAATTTGTTGTCAATCAAAAGGTCATAATCAATGCCGTTTTGATTGAATATCACCCAAATTTAGGAATAAACTAAAAATGATCTGTATAAAATATCAAACATTTTCAGATTGTGAAACAAAATTGTGCTTGAAGGGTATCAGACGCATTGGCATTTCACATTCTTAATCTGAGGTTAAAGACTTGAAATTTTTCCCCATTTTCATATTAAGGACTACTCTGTTGGAAAATGAGTGGATCACAAATATGTAATTTGTGAAATACTTACATTCCTCAAAGACAACAATGTGCACCTCTGCTGTCTTATCGTTTGTGTCTATTCCTACACAATGTTTTTGTAAGACGGACATCGTCATCGCATTTTGTTGCAACCATGGGGGAAGAAATGAAGGAAGTATTCCGCTAAATTTACTCAGCTCAAGCTGATCTGCAACATCCGTCTCATTTTCTCCATACACCAGGGTAATCGTGCCTTGTTTTATGCCAGTATTCCTCACTTTCACCTTCAGGTTTTACGGTTAATTAGACAAAACAATTTGAAAAAATTGAAATGAAAGAAAAGGTGATTTATATTTTGCATGGTGGTACGGTACTACAATCAGCCTCGTATTTTGAGCAATTTAAGTGATATCATTATTTAGTGCTAGTTTTGTAAATTTAAATCAAAACAAAGCAAAATCAACAAAATATGACAATAAAAGTAATTACTAATTATACAGTAAAATTGACTGAAAAAAGAGCTTACACTTAAACTGCTCCATAATCTTAGCCATATCAAGTCCGTCTTGGCATCAAAACATTCTTTAAGCGGAACTACAGTTGAATTGTTCAAGATCTTCACATTAACTACAGAATAATTGAAATAAACAAAAACATGCAAATTTAAATTATATTTACTAAGAAAAGTAAAATACTATAGTGAATAATAATGTAGTCGGACAAACCATTCTGTGAAAGGGTTTTACAAAATACAAGTCACCTCCGCTTTTCACGCGCATAGCGACAAAGACAACGCGGTGTGCATGCTCCACACCCCTTTGACGGAATGGTTGGTTTCTTCCTCCATGGTCAGACCATTCGGATTCATCAAGCGTTGACTGTGCTTTGACAGCAATACAGCCGCGAGTAATCACGATTATAATATGATAATAACATGAATAATACTAGGAGTGAGAAATTTAACTTTTTGATTTGAACTTGAAGAGGTTTTTCAATATTATTCGTCAAAAAAGATGCACTAGTGTTGTTTATGTATGTGCAGTGTGTTGAGAAAGTTTTAGTTGAGTAGTGCAATTTTCACTGAAGTGTTATTGCTGGCTGAAGACCAGAAAATGTTGAATACTATATGACCATTTTGAACACGTATAGCGTTTCGGGACGGAGACCGCGGCGACTGACTCAGTGATTGCTTTTTAAAAATAAGTCGTTAAACTTAGTCTTAGTTATCATCATTTCTTATTTTTATAACCTTTACAAAATTAGCAATCATTAAAATATAAATAATAATATAGTTAACTAACTACTTGCTGAATATGCTCCTCCAACTTCAAAAAGGCTAAAGAGAAGAAGAATATTGACCACAACTAAAATCAAACTCGCCGCCTTGACCGCCATGATGGAGAAAGTTATAAATATTACATCTTGTATTTCATGTCAAAATTGGTTCTGTTAATTTTCATGCGTTCAGCAGAAAATGCAACTACACGTTATTTTATTAGACTAAAGAGATGCATTCTGGGATACAAGATGTCAGCCTCCTTGGTCGCGTGTGACGGTGTGTGAACGTTTCTGGCTCTTTGAAATCTGAAGTAAGTTACAGAGTAGGTAGGGCCCATTAGGTATGTTGGAAGGCCGGACATTTTTGTTTGTACCCGATTTGACTGCTATGGGTCAACTCGGTCCGAAGTCAACTCGGTCCTACCTAGTCAACTCGGTCCGAAACTAACTCTGTCTGTCCGAAACCAACTCGGTCCAGCGTCAACTCGGTATGAAACCAACTCGGTCCGAAACCAACTCGGTCCGAAGCCAACTCGGTCCGAAGTCAACTCGGTCCCGAAACCAACTCGGTCCGAAGTCAGGTGGGTCGGAAAATTTTAATACACGTATGGTTGATAGGAAATTGGCATTTGACCTATTCAATGCCTCTATTATTATGTTTTTATGAGATCAAAAAGACTTTGTCCTTATCAGGAACAAATGGATATCTCTTCTATTTTTTCGCCTTTTTTTAAATGAATGTTTTATTGAATTTTTATTTTGTTCATTTCCCGCTTCATGGTTTTAAAAGATGTTCTTTGGTGTAATTTTGTGTGTGTGTGTGTGTGGCTTTGTTTGAGAGGGTTTTTTAAAAGTCCATTCGTGTTGGGCTTTGGGGATCATTCGGGACCTTGTCTTGTTTGGGTTTTTAAATGTTTGTCCCTGCCTCTGTTTTATGGTGTTTTACGGGTGCTGTTTTTGCTAGGTTTTGGATTTTCTTTTACCGTTGAGTGATTTTAACAGCGTTTGAGTGCAATCTCCTTTTTATAGTTATATTATTATTTTTATCGTTGGCAGGGGTCTGGTTGTACACATCTTAAGATGACAGTTTTTATACTTTTGTATTTAAACCTTGACAGCCCCTGTCCAACTTGTAACCATTGTGTATAGGTCTAAAGATTTAAAACAAATAAATAAATAAATAAATATGGATAATTAAAGAATTGCACAATTAACTTTATTTAATCATGCCAGATTGTGTGAGTGAGAGACATGTGTCCAAATTCACGTTTTTCTGAAAACGTGAATTATTAAGTTTAGCTTAAAAAAACAATGAGGCCTGCTCCATGTTTACTTGAATCATAATAAAGATGCTTGAGTCTACCTCCCCGCTCTGACTATACACTCTGTTCGGACTGAGTTGGCTTCGGACCGAGTTGACTTCGGACCGAGTTGACATCGGACCGAGTTGGTTTCGGACCGAGTTGGTTTCGGACCGAGTTGGTTTCGGACCGAGTTGGTTTCGGACCGAGTTGGTTTTGGACCGAGTTGGTTTTGGACCGAGTTGGTTCGGACCGAGTTGGTTTTGGACCGAGTTGACCAGTACCCATTTGTCTGCCCGGTGTCCATGATGTTTGCCGGGCAGTCAAATCCTGTCAGTAACGCCTCAGATTTTCTTCATAAATTACACCAACAAAACGAGCACGCACATTTTCGTCTGAATGTGCTGTCCACAAATGAGGTACAATAAGTGACAACTGGGGAAAAAATCTCTGCGTAAAAAAGTGAGTTTTTATTCGAAAAATTATTTCACCCCCTGAGGCTCCTTGAGGTACATGACTCATGAGCGAGTGTGGGGCCAAGGATCGGAGTAAGTCTAGAGTATTGGCACTATTAATAATGGGGCTACACAGTCTGACACTGTGACAGTGCCCTAGTTTAGTGAGATACTGGGTCTAGGTAGGTGTGGCCTAGACTAGGGGGCATGAGGGGAGGGGCTCATTAATAATAATAATAATAATATTAAACATTTATATAGCGCCAAATCCATCGAAAACAATGCTCCATGGCGCTTACAGA
>JAUELU010000041.1:1306326-1317238 GCA_032357145.1 Evasterias troschelii | reverse complement strand
TCACAAGGTGTTAGCCTTGCATTTTGGTTGAAATTGGGCTAAAATCTGATCACAAGGTGTAAGCCTTGCATTTTGGTTGAAATTGGGCTAAAATCTGGTCACAAGGTGTTAGCCTTGCATTTTTGTAGAAATTGGGCTGAAATCTGATGACAAGGTGTAAGCCTTGCATTTTGGTTGAAATTGGGCTACAATCTGATCACAAGGTGTTAGCCTTGCATTTTGGTTGAAATTGGGCTAAAATCTGATCACAAGGTGTAAGCCTTGCATTTTGGTTGAAATTGGGTTAAAATCTGGTCACAAGGTGTTAGCCTTGCTTTAGTTGAAATTGGGCTAAAATCTGGCCTGACGATTCAACCCTTAGAGAAAGACTCTGCTGGGGTCGAAACGTCAGGCCATTAACTAGTTTTTGCAGAAAAAGGAGAAATAAATAAGACATCTTGGTTTTCTTTCGTATCTGCACAGGCAATTTATTTGTACTTGCATTCTTCAGTAATGCACTTCACATGAATCTGAATGAATATACACAAGTAATGACAGTATATACATCAATCCATTAATCAATATCAAGCAATTCTAATGTTATTATCTTTAAAAAAGAAAAGAAGATGAACAAGTCCTTTTCTATCTAGTTCTAGTCAACTGATAGAATGTGTTTCTTCGTTCCACACAGGCTATAAATCTATGCTACATCAAATGCATAAAATTAGGAAATTTGCAGCAATTCCCCCGAGGAAAATTTGTGTACCTAATCACAAAAAAACTGTTTCTCTCGAGCTAGATTTATTTATAAAACGTTTCAACAGAAGCTGCTCTTGTTCATGAAAGTCATCAAAAAAACATAATGTATTTTCCCAACATCTGTGATTTTATTATGTTTTGGGGTTTTTTTCGGGGGGGGGGTGCTTTGCCTGCTTAAAATACCCAAACAGAAACTAGTATCTAAATTATCTCAAAAACAAGATTATTCTATGAATCAGAATATCAATCAACTAACTCCACAAAATTACTACATTAACCAGATAGCAATAGCAACCTTTTCCTCAAATTTGAGCAACAGAGTTGTCCTTTTTCTTTGACAAAATAGATATATCAAACAGCGCCCTCTTGAGGTCCAAGGAACACTTCTTATGGGTGATAGTTGCAATGGCCTGTACATTTGTGTGTGTTTCCAGTGTTTATCGTCAGCGATGGCGGAATATGAAAAAGGTCTGTCCTTATGATGTAATAACACAATACACATTCATCACCTCACACAGTTAAGTCCAGTTCGTACTTAAGAAAACGAAGCGAGTTTCCTTGCATCACAATTGTAAAACAGCACGTACAAGATTGTTTTGCATCATTCACTTTGCATTCACTTTCGTGTGAAGTATGAACCAGGCTTTAGGTTCAATAATCATCACAAGCCCATAGGAAATGCATCCAGCAAGTTTTGTTGTCTTTTAGGAAAATAAAGAATTTCTCTCAACTGTAAAATTCACCAAAAGAGTTCTACATGCCTTTGTTTATAGTTGTACATTTCCAAAATGTCTTCTTACATAATCAAAAGAATGGCATGATACATCACAAAAATTACTGAGATTAAAGCTTAGAGATTAAAGTACAGACAGTTCCTGATGACCACCATCTTTATGGGCAACTTGGTTTTAGGCATAGAGCTGCGTCACGCATTCTAACTTTTCTTGGCAGCCAAGTGTTTCAAAGACCAAACCTGCAAGGATTCTATCAAACTTCTGCGTGCTGCGTATCACATATAGCATTGCCCATAAAGATGGCTGAATTTCCCTGAAATGTTATTGTGGGAACAATCTATGATACACTCTATTCATAACAAACTTATGAAGTCAATTTTAAGCAAGTAGTAGACTACGCAAGTAAATAATTAAAGTAAGGTTAAAACAAAAATCAAATTTTCCCCAAAAACTCTGTAGTTTAAAAAAACAAATGTAGAGACTTCCCCCAAAACTTATCACATGCACATTACAGTATTGTTTTTTTTCTTTTCAAAAAGACAATAAGGAGATTTTGCCATAATAAATAAACAAATAAACAAAATGTAAAGTCTTCTCAAATTGAATCACAAACATTGATTAATACAATCCCCCTTTCCATTCACGCACAACAGTCTTTAAAATTATTATAACAACAACATGGGCCTGTCATATTTTCAAACTATAACAACAGCATAGTTTTCTATGGAAATAAATACAACTCAAGAGTCGTTTGTACTGATATATACATGTATACAGACAGAACTAGACGCTATGGCATCATCAAATAGACCAAATTAAACTTCTTCACTAAAATATCACTACTTATTGCCCTTTAAAAAATACAAAACCAAACAGCTTGTTTTTCAGTGCCGCAAGTCTTCTCAACTGAAGAACAATATCACACTTCAGTGACCTTGCCATAACCAGGACCAGGACCTGCCTTCCCACTGATGTCACATTTGTATAGCAGCACAAGAGAAATGCCATGTTGGAGTAGTATGCACATGAAGGAAGCGTTCGCCTAGCGCCATCAAGCATTGCATTTTGTCACACATGCTCGTGCAGTTTTAGTAAAGTGTCTTCATGAATTGGGACGAGTACTCCAGTATGGCGAGACATAAAGTAGTGATGTCATCTGAGAAGGGTCAACTCACTTAAGTAACTGAAATTTGTATTTGAGTAGTTTGATTTGGAAAAAATTGAAGGTGAATATGACTTTAATTTCTAGATTCTACTTTTTCTTAATTCCGCAACTTATTCTAAACTACACAATCTTTATCTTTTACTAACCTGGTTGCCGAATCATTCGAATTAAGACTGCTTTCCATTTTCCTCATTTTAGTCTTTGTGCACACAATTTAAGTGTTTGGTAACAATGGATTCCTCAAGTATTGCACACTATTATTAAGTTCCAAAAACATACACAGCAATTTGAATGATCAGTCAATAGGAAGGTAAAAGTACAGTTACTATTTGACTGAGCATAAAAAACTTAAGTACTTGAGTGTCTTCAAGCTGGACCGGGTGACGGAGGAGGCCCTGGGTGTCTCATACCTGGCTGTTGCTTGAAAAGAGGCTTTCCTAATAGGGAAGCAGCAGCATTTTGAGATGGCCTCAAACCGGCAGAAGTGGCCACCATCATGGGTCTCTGACCAGCCATCAACATCGGCCTCTGACCAGCCGTTATCATCGGCCTCTGACCAGCCATCATCACCGGCCTCTGACCAGCCATCATCACGGGTGTCTGGCCGGCCATCAACATCGGGCTCTGACCAGCCATCAACATCGGCCTCTGACCAGCCATCATCATTGGGCTCTGACCAGCCATCAACATCGGCCTCTGACCAGCCATCATCATCGGCCTCTGACCAGCCATCATCAGGGGTGTCTGGCCGGCCATCAACATCGGTCTCTGACCAACCATCATGCCTGGGTTTTCTGGATGAACTTGAACTCCTTGAGGAAGCACCTGCCGTACGCCAGCTGGAACGGAGACCATTCTCGGAACCATGGAAACTCCCCCAGGAAGTTGTAAACCACGAGGAAGAGGTAATCCACCAGGAACACCAACACCAGCTGGTAACGCCATTCCTCTTGGAAAAGCCATGCCACCTGAAACAGCCACACCACCTGGAACGGCCATACCACCTGGAACGGCCATACCACCTGGAAGAGCCATACCGCTGGGTAAAGCCATTCCTCTGGGAACAGCAACTCCTCCAGGAACAGGAACTCCACCTGGAACAGCAAGTCTACCTGGAACAGCAACACTACCGGGAACAGATACTCCACCAGGAACAGCCATTCCAGTTGGTACTGCCATTCCTCCAGGAACAGCCATTCCACTGGAAACAGCCACACCTCCTGGGATACCAACACCAGCAGGAACACCTAAACCCCCAGGAACAGCTACTCCCCTGGGAACAGCAATACCCCCTGGAAATGCCATTGGTCTGGGAACATTTATTCCACCAGGCATAGGCATTCCCCCTGGAACTGTAAATCCACCAGGAACCATCATTCCTCTTGGAAAAGCTACACCACCGGGAACAGCCACACCACCAGGAACCGCCACACCACCAGGTAAAGCAACACCACTTGGAACAGACATACCACCTGGAAAAATCATTCCTCCTGAAGTCGCCATCCCTGCAGGAACAGCCATTCTTGGTAAACCAGGAATTGGAGAACCACCTGGTGTTCCAACTGCAGCACCGGTTAAACCAACACCACCACCAGGAAGAGCGAATGTGCCAGGAACAGGAGAACCTGCTGGAACAGCTAGCCGCGCTGACGCCATACCTAAAGGACTCATCCCTGGGGAAAGGGCTAAACGGACAGCTCCTTGAGGTAAGTTTACCAAAGCATTAGAAACAGCAGTAGCTGAAGATGGATGAGCAATACGAATCATATTTTGTACAGGCATACCAGGACCACCAGGCATTCTAACAAGGGTTACTCCTGGTGGTAGAGAGTTGGGACTTCCAGCAATCATCCCTGGAATATTTCCATGGACAGCCTGGAGAGGAGAATGAAGGGCTTGAAATGGTGAAAGGACAGGCATTGGTGAAGGAACTTGCATTGGAGATGGTATCTGCATGGGAGAATGAATTCTCATAGCATTCATGGGAATACCAGTAGGAGACCCAGCAACGGGTAATGGGCTTCGAATTGGGAAGGGGCTTGGACTAGGACCAGGGCTGGCCCTTTGCAGTCCAGGACTAGACGGTGACTGAGAAGGTGGTGGGGTGCTGTCATCAGGTCCAGGACTCATTGAAGGGGTGAAATGCTCAGGTGTAAAAAGTGTCTCTTGAAGAGCCCGGTTTGGCTGTGCTTGTACCTGTAAAAATGGTGATCGAACTTGAAATCTTAAAGGTTGACCAGCAGGCAGGACTGAGCTCGGCGACCGAGGCATTCCAATCATTTGTTCTGCACCTCGTATCAACATTGGAGGTTGGCCAGGCACTACTCTAAACAGCTGAGGTCTTGGGGGCAACATTTGACCTGGGGCCAATTGTGGAGTTCTCACAATCATTTGACCGGGAAAGCCTGGACGTTGAGCCAGAATTGCACCAGGTGTCAAGCCATGCATAGGGGTGAGAGCTTGCCCAAGCACTTGACCAGGAGACGGGGATGGTACTGGTGTTAGGGCTTGTCCACGGGCTAGTGCTGGAGAAGGAGTCAATGCAGGTCTTGATGGTAAAACTTGGCCAGACTCTGAAACCAATATTTGTTGCTGACTGGGACTGAGAGGAACCTCTGGTCCATGAGGTGGCAAGAACATTTGACCTGTAGATGTGACTAAGACTTTGCCAGGTTGTGGTAAGGGCTGGCCAGGTGCAGCAAGTAACACTTGGCCCGAACGAGGGGGTAATACTTGCACATGACGAGGGACTAATATTTGACCAGTGCGTGCATCAATAAGCTGACCTGGGCGTGGGCCCATGGCCGGACCAGGAGGGCGGATCATAACCTGACCAGGACGATGTGGTAACAGCTGTATTTGCCCAGCAGGATGATTGGGATCATGGGCTAACATCTGGCCTTGGGGGAGAGCCTGAAGCGGCATTACTTCAGTACCTGGAATGGGTTGAGGAGTTCCATGAAGCTCAGGATGCAGGGCTAGGTGTCCAGCTGGTACACCTACAGCAGGGTTCATATATTGCTCAGCAGAGTGTATATGTTGACCTTCACCTTCACCTGATAATGGCATCAATTGCATCCCATGTGGTAGCTGCTGCTCTTCCTGATGATGTTGAGAAGCTTGTTGCATTGGAACCTGTCCTTGTGACTGCATCATCTTTTGTTGCACATGTAGCCTGGCCTGCTCTTGCAGTTCACGATACTTTTCCATTTCTTCTGGAGGAATTGACAGGTTATCCTTTGCCTGAGGTGGAGGTGAAGGAGATTTCCGTTCCAGTTTGACACCACTTTCCTCCTTTTTGGTTGAGGTTTTACTAGGTGATTCATTCCCAATCTTCCCATCTTGCAGACATTTCTTGGTTTGTTTTGGGGCTGGTACAGATGGAACTTTAAACAAAGTTCCATTCCCAGATTTAGCACCTTGAGTTTCAGGATCGCTGTCCTCTACTGTTGCAATACTATCATCAGCTTTACTCTTTTCAGTCAATGATTCCTGATTTTTTGCAGGGGTAGACACTTTGGGGAGTTTTTGAGTCCCAGACCCTGTGCTCTCTATTACTAGTCCTCCTCCCTTTGTCAGTTGTGTCTGGTCTTCTAAATGAGCTAAATTCTGCAACAAATCAGAAATCTTCTCCTTTGACTTGATGCTTATTCCTGATGAAAGCTTTTCAGTCTTGAGACTTGGTTCTGAAGCGATACTCTCTTTTAACGCTTTGCGAACTCTTTCTTTCAAATTGGAGCATCCTGATGAGATCTTACTTGCTGCGGATTCTTCGATTTTTCTTCCCTTTGACAAATCTTCTTTACGTTTGTCTAAGAGAGAAGACCTTATGCTTGTTCTACTTGATAGTGGTGACCTGCGGTGTAATGGTGACCGACTTCTTGAGCGAGAGTATCTACTGGATCTGTAGTCCGAGGAATGCCTTCTAGGAGAGCTGGACCAAGACCTTGAACGTGAACGAGACCTTGATCTACTATGCCTGCTTCTAGAATGCCTTCTCGATCTTTCATAGTCAGAGTCACTATCACTATCCCTGTGCCTGCTATGGCTTCTTCTTCGATGTGAAGATTTTCTAGATGAGCGGTCATCATCACTGTATGATTTAGAGCGGCTGCGAGACCTGCGACTAGAGTCTCTTCTGTCAGATTTTCGGTGTCTATCATGATCCGAATCATAATTTGAATCATCACTATAGCCATGTGACCGCTTCCTGCGTTTACTGCTTTTGTGGTAATCATCATCAGAACTATAATCACTCGCAGAATGCTTACTGCGTCGGTCATGCCGATGTGAGCTCCCTGATCGATGCCGCTTTTTTCTATCATCATCTGAATGGTCAGACCCACGAGAGTGACGAGACCTGGTAGACCGTCTTCGTTTTCTTTTCCGTTTCTTTCTCTTCTTTGTACGTCCTCTATCTGAGGAATCTTTGGAGCTTTCCGCAAGAGCCATAGATGAGGTTTTAGCAGTTGCAGCAGTATCAGGATTTTGGCTACTTGAAAGTCCTGGTTCAGTCTTCCCGTCAGCACTTTCACTAGACTTTCCCGTTTTATCAACAGAGTCACCGTTGTCTTTACTTATGAGCTTGCGAAACTCAAAATGCAATGGGTTAACACTGAAGGATATTATTGGTTCTGTGTTGGTGTAGCATATCATCTCCATGGGCCAGGGTAATGTTGTTGTGTCATCTTTTCCCAACACTGCCAGGTATCCACTGTCAACCTTAGCAAGAACTGGAGGGTTACTTGAGGGTGGAGTCTCAGTATGTGATGTGCTAGGGGAAGATACAGCTTCACCCTGTTCAGAGACACTTGGATTCTTTCCTTTCTCAGTTGCACAGTCTTCGTCATTGCCACAGCCTCCAATACACAATGGACTACCATCACTCTCCTTCTCAGTTTGAGGTTTTTGGCACCCCAGTTCTTTCATTATCTTTGGCAGAACTTCACCTTCCTTAACAGGGTTTGGATTGCTATTCGTGTCGTCCTTTTTCAGAGATGACTGTTCATGATTCACCGCTGCTTTGACTGCCTCCTTCGTGTTCTGCTTTTGTTGGGTAGTGTCAGGAGTACCTTCCTTGTTTTGGTTAGTTTTGTCTTCTGTTTGAGTTCTTTGTGGCTGGGGTGGAGTATTGCAAACTTTTGTCATTTCAGTGTTGATGTCACTTCCTCCATCAGCAGAGTCTCTTTTCTTAACATTGCTTGGTTTATTGCTTTTAGGTTTATCATTTTTGTTGGATGGTTTTCCATCAGAGTTACTTCTAAAACTGGGTCCATTTTTTGAAGCCTTTTCCACCTCTGTGATCTTTAAGTCTTTCATGTCAGCCTCACCATTACTCTCTTTGGTAATCTTGGTATCATTCTGACTGGTGTCTGATGAAACTTTTTCAGCCTTGATGAATGTTATCAAGTTTAGGCTTGTCTTAGATTTGCTGTTGGCTGTAAACTGATTGGTTTGATCTCCTCCAAAAGTACGATTGATTTTAACCTTTCTAGACTTCTTGGTGCTCCTACTTGGACTCTCCTCAACAGAGGAACTGTCAGCTATGCTCTCAGTGTTGTTATCAACTACTGCATTACCTTGATCTCCTTCAAAGACAGAAGACTGTGATATCTTCATCACAGATGTCTTGGAGAAGCTAAAGGATAAGTTATTCCTCTTGTTGTCTGCTTCTTCCTGTTGACTTGGAGAGAGTTTCTGCTGCTGATCATTCTCCATGAGGCGTTTACGAGCCAAAGCCTGCCCGCGTGTTTCCCTGGCATTTGAAACATCACTCTTTTTTTCATTGAGATCCTTTGATTTCTCTTTCCCACGTATTGACTTGCCGTCTCCCCCACCATCCACTCTTGGCTGTGGGTCGTAGATATTTGGGGGAGGGACAGTATTCCATCCACCTCTAGTCTCGCAAGGTGTTGCAGGCTCATCTCCTTTACCCTTCTTGGAATTTTTGTGACTACTGCTGCTCACACTGAAACACAAACAAATATGAAGAACTTTATAATGTGTATCTTATAAAAACTTGCAAGCTTGTAAGGGCAGTTTCTGAACATCTGATTTAGTATCAAAATATCTCGCAAGGAAGTAACGGAGCATGTTTTATTCCATAGTTTGTTTCATTAAGAAGAATAGATTTTAAAGATTTGGTTTTCATGTATCAACGTGTCTTTGGTATACAGAGCTACCATCATTTGATTTTAAAGATTTGGTTTTCATGTATCAATGTGTC
This sequence comes from Evasterias troschelii, assembly GCA_032357145.1. Taxonomy (NCBI): domain Eukaryota; kingdom Metazoa; phylum Echinodermata; class Asteroidea; order Forcipulatida; family Asteriidae; genus Evasterias; species Evasterias troschelii. Next base: position 1,308,375 of record JAUELU010000041.1, on the reverse strand, counting down.
TATGTTATACAGAGCTAGCATCATTTGCATCTTGGAACCAGTGAGATATTGTACAACAATCAGGGAGATATTTAATAAGAAAATTAATATGGACTTATAATGCGCACATCTCAAAAAATACAAAGGAACAGAGAGACACAAAAGTTATGTTCAGAACAAGTGAAGAGAAAAACTAGCGAAACAAATGGGACTTCAATTCACTCTTGAAAATGTTCAAAGATTTTGTTTGACGTAGTGTGGCAGGGAGCTTGTTCCAAATGGCAGGTGCAGCATTGGCAAAGGCACGCTGACGAGAGGTTCTAAATCTTGGTTGATCTTACATACATGAAATTGAAGATCTTAAAACGAGACCAGATTGTTTAGAATTACATTCAAAATCCTGGGGAAAAGGGTTTCTTATTCAGGGCGAATTTCAAATTTGTTCATCAGAACATGGAAAGATTGGTTTATTTTCAGGGAACTTTTTGAAGAGTTAGGGAGAGTTAGCAGCTCTGGGTGTTCACCCTATGCATTGATCCACCATGCTTCAAAACAATAATTCTCTTTTGACTCCATGTTATTAAAACTAAATCGCATGGTTCCCACTTTTTCCAATCTGCTGCTGTTCAGTTAAGGTACAATTTAGCAGAAGTTGTCAAACAGGTCGAAACATCAGAACAATTCAAATCCCGGGTAAAGACATATCTATTCAATTTGTATAATTGTTTAATTCATGACAATGCTAGGGACCTCACGGTGATATGCACTATAGAAGTATGGTTTTTATTAGTATTATCATTTTATGTTTTTGTAAACTAAAATGTAAAAAGACACGTAGGTATGAAAGTGGCCAATATTAGATGTTACAACCGCAACCCTATGTCTTTGTACCTCTTGTCTGTGGACTGTACCCTCTGCTGTGCCATCTCATGAAGTTTCTTCAGCTCTTTCTGCCTCTTCTTTTCTTCCTTCTTCACCTTGGATCCAACAGTACGCCCAAACTCACGTGCCTTCAAGTCCTTCAAACGCTGAATACATAAGTCAACAAAGAAAACACATGATTGGTCAAATCCCCTTTATCCAACTTCATTTATTTTGTCATCTTAAAACTACTGCAAAGGAGAAAGCAACTTTCCTTAAAAACAAAGGGGAGGTCCAGTAGAATATCAGAAAGTTTAAAGTAGGATTGTTAATAAGGATCAGCTTGGCTAACAGCTGAGGAGTAAGATAAAATGCTTGGTTCTTGGGAACAAAAGTAGAAACATTTTTTTTGACCTACATGTACACAATGTGTAGGCTCTAAAAGACATTTCATGCTCATCACAATTTTTCAGACTTTTCGCCAAGGGAATTTTGTTTTGAAAATCAGACTCAAGTAGGAAAAAGTATTGCCTGTTTCATTATTCCAGGCCCAGGTATCTGTATACGAGATCCTTTTCAGGGTCATAAAACAAACTGAAACTATTTCTAGATCTTCCTTAACTCCAATAGAAGCACACAACCACACTGGTCACAGCCCTGACGATATTCATAATATTCTTAAAGATTGCAGTACTTCTTTGGCCACTTTCTCAACCAACTTTACCCCCAAACAATCGTTGTGGTAAAACGTCAAGAAGACTTACCTGCTTATGATGGTGGTCATAAGAGTTTATGTGATTCTCATACTCTGTGTGTTTCTTATATTGTTTGCTACACAGCTCACAGTAGTAGCTTGCTTTCATCTCAGACAGAGCGTCATCTTTGGCCTTCTCCTTCTCAGCATTCTCCTAGAATGACAACAAATGTCTTAAGGGTTTAAAGAGATTTAAGACATAAACACATGACAGAATAGGAGAGAAGTGTAAATGGGGAGTTAATAATGAGACAGTAAAAGTTGAGGGCAGGAGGGAAGAGGAAAGTTTGGTTTGTAATAAGAAAGAAGATGTAGTAGTTAGGGGAGGGGAGTTTGTTTGAGGTTGGGGTTGGGAGAGTTTGTGATGAGAAGGTAGAAGTTGAGAAACACACCTTGTATTTCTGTCTCAACTCTTCCGTGTCTTCTTTTTCGACCTCCATCTTACGTCGGTGAAC
>JAUELU010000041.1:1279042-1289166 GCA_032357145.1 Evasterias troschelii | reverse complement strand
TTTTCCGGTTTTTTTTGGACTTTTAAATAACAAAACTTTTTAATGCACCCACCCCAGTTATTTTTCAAAAATTGAAAATTATTGTATTTTTGTATGGCACCCCCCCCCCCCCCCCCCCATTTCCCAACACAGCATAATCAACATAAGCAAAAAGATTTTCAAGAAGTGTCATTTTCCCTCCGTTGATTCCATTGCAGAAATAGCAAAAAATATACGCTTTTAAACTCCTTATCAAGTAATAAAAAGGGGAAAAACTGGATAAATTTCAAACAATTTTTTGGTTGAACAAAGAAACATTTACTGAGGCTGTGTACAAATAGAGGGCTCCCTCAGTGGCTACAACTGGAACGCCATAAAGTCCTCTTCTCCATGCCGTCGTTGCAGCCAATGACCATAGCCGGAGCCAGTCACAAACTCAACCTAAGAGTAGAACTTGAACCAGCAACCTCCAGAATAGTGTGCCGGCGCTTTACCAACTAAGCTATCTAGCCCAAATGTTGGCAGTCTCCCTATTTTGTCAAGATCTTTGTTTGAGGGTGCCAGTCAGAAGCCATGATTCAACCTCTAACTGCTATATAGCCAGGTATCACACCCAAGTTTATGATACAACCTGGGAAGTGGTAGAGAGATCACCTTAAAGGGATGCACCATTTTAGGTTGCCAAAGCCCTCCCCCTGTCGTACTCTTTGCATGACTCTGGAATTATTGACAATTATGAACAACCCCTTTAACTAATTGCTAACTTGAGCTTGCCCTACATTGTTGGAATTCAGAAGTCCAAAGTCCATTCTGATGAAGAACCTCTCTCAACCCTTGGGATTTAATCTGGAAATCGCTTCTTATGAATAAATTATCAAGAAACAATTCAAACGAAAAATTATCGAGCCCATGACTTATAACTAATTAAACCGTTTAATGGCTTTATAACAAGGGTCATAATTAATTCAACTCAAGACTTGAATACCTCCAAACAATGCTTCTGATGACTGTTGTACTGAAGCTTTACTTTTCTTCTTTAAATTTTAATGATGAAATTATGAGGATCAAGTATTTGCAATAAGGCCACTTTATTTTTTTTGTTCATCTGTAGGGATGCTAAAAAATTGGGGGGAAATGAGCTGCGAAGCACACCAAAAAGTTAATAAATAAAAAAAGTTTTGATCAGTTTCTGACTGAACTGTTTACACTTTTGAATTATTTTCAGCGCGATTGAAATGCAGCCTTTGTGACCTGATGAAGTGTTAAGTGAATAAGGACTATACAGCTCTAGTTTCATATGAGAGGATGTTTTAAGCTCAAACAGACCTCAGTACCATCACTGGAGGTCAAAGCAAGACCCATCTTTAGTTGTGCATGGCACAAACACACGTGCTTGGTTCCATTTTTTGACCACAGTGATAACAGCCTCTGCAAGAGGTCTATTTTGATAATATTTACTACAAACCTCTAACGATGGGAAATGTACGGTCAAAAATATATAATAGGCATTTACTTTACGTATTAATGATTCGCAGCTTATCAAGGTTTTGTCAAACTGGGATGGCACTTTAATCAAGTAGTACCTAAACCTAACTGATCTTCCAAAGTTGCCCAGACTGGAAAAGCATGCATGTACATGATGTACATAGCCACATCATTGCTCACTAGACTTATTACTACATGTATGTGTAGCAGACTAAACTAATGTTGACTTAGTTTAACTGAATATTTACATATGAATAAGTCCATAACAGTGTTGAACACACTCAAACAAACCCTTGGGCATGGTTTTATTTGAAATGTTAAGTAGACATATTGATTCTCCTTTTTGTCAGCTTGCACTTAAATGTCCACTAAAGTTTAATCATTAATATCTGGACAAATTGAAGTTGCAAAGAGTCGAGAAACGTGTGTGTTTTGTGTTTGCTAAGTATTACAAGAGTGAGTCTAATAAACCTGCATTAAATGTACACCGTGTTCCTTCATCCACAATACATGACACAAACTAAAAGGCTACAAAAGATTGTAACAAGGTTCATCACCAAACATTGCAATGAAGCTCAATTGTTTCACTACAAAAATTAACTGGTGTAGTTTTCTTACTTGGTCTGTATGGTCTTTACGTGTTCTGCTTCCTGTAAATTTGATTCACACACACCCTCATGCGATCAAAAATACTGCAAGTTCAAATAAATGGAACCGAAATAAGGAAGAAGGGGCAGATAGTGTGTTCTACCATCAGGAAGACTTCCTAAAATAAGGAAGAAGGGGCAGATAGTGTGTTCTACCATCAGGAAGACTTCCTCAATGGTTTTACATAGTATACACTATCAGTGTATGAATGTGTACCCAAAATGTTCTGAATAAAAGAATAGCCATGAGCTTATCCTGTGCAGTGTTGCAGCCTAAGGCTTTAGACATGTAATTCATTGTGTTTAATCTAGTATGGGCTAGTGTATGTAAGTGAATCCTTTAATTGATTATTGATCTAGCATCCTTTTATATGAAGTGTCTGACTGCATAATGGAGTCTGCCTACTAAATACCATCAATCATATCGTATGCATTACGTATAACATACACTATCCATGAACATGTACACGTAGATGACGATTGAAGAACCTATTTACAAAGACCCTGCAAATAACGTCATCAGCTACATGCTAAATTGGGATCAAAACTACTGTGCGCATTTAATGCCTGCATCATGCCTGCATTTCCTGCTGCTACATGTAGGGCCAGCTTTGTGTACCACAGTAGTACCTCCTATACATGTATGTAGTATAATAATATAGGCCTAGCTTGTGATTTCTTGATCCCCTGAAATGGCAGACTCAGAGACTCTGAGGGGTCCATAAACATAAAGGTCAAGAGTATCTCAGGTAATTGCCTTCATAATGTTATTGAATGTTTAATTACCTGTATTTTTGCATGAGTCTATAAACTTCATAAGCCATACAAAATGACAGTCAATCTGAAGTTATACATGGAAAATAAAATCATGCTTATTCCCAATTGATAGTTTATACTCTTAAATATTCATTCCAAATTAAGAAATGTGAAAGCATGTTTATGAAGTTTACAATATCAATGTAAAAGTACATGAACTGCATGTATTTGATGGCATGCCAATTTGTGTCCTTAAATGTCCTATTGAGTCACTCAAAAGGAAAGATAGCTCAATTAGAATCAAAATCAACTCCAATCTACTTCGATTGACTGCACCTGCTACCCCAACATTAATAAACGAGAACTACCAATGAACACTGAGTGCCGTCTGCTTTGCTTTTGAAATGCATGTAAAGATTACAAGTTTGCAGTCATAATTTAACCAATGGCTTGCTGCAATATGCCACTCGTGGCAGGTACACGGAAGAGCCGCACTGTAAGCCCAGAAACATTCATCCAAAAAGATCAAACATATTATGGGTCATGACATTTGTAGAAGTTACTATAAAACGGTCTCCATAATCTATCAGAATCAGCCAGGTCGGATCATATGGCGATGTTTAAAAACAAGGTCCATTTTCATAGAGTGGCTCGAGCACAAAAAATGATGCTGACAAGAATAAGGTTACCAGCCAAATTACTATGTCACATGCACCCTTTCTGACTGGTATCATGCTAAGTTTTGCTAAGCACCAAATATAAAGCAACATTTTCTCCTTAAGCAAAATGTTCTCCTTAAGCAGCTCTATGAAATTGGGTCCACAAAGGTTTTGTGTCGCAAGGGGAGACAAACTTTTGGAACAAGACCTTTTTTGCTGCCGGGGTCATTGATATTGCTACTAATACCATACCATCAGACCATCCACTGCTTCAAACTGAACTTGCTCTTCAGCCTTGTTTTTGTCAAACCGAATTGGGGGGGGGGGGGGTGTAGACTCTCCTTAAATACAGGGAAGTAATATAATTATACTGCCATAAAGAGAATACACAGAAATTGTATGTGCACGACCAGCTGAGGAAGTTTTGAAATTCACAGGAAACCTACAACACTTTTTGTGTGTGTATTTTTATGCTAAGGGTCACCAAACTAAATGACCATAAGCCTAAAATGAGAGCGTCATAAAATACAGTTGATATAAAATGCACATCGCATTGCTAATCATTATCCATACAACATTTTTTCTACAATTGATAAGACTTGAAGTAGGATCAGAATGTTGACTGAGAGACGAGATCCATTAAAGCGAAATCAAATTAAACTCGGGGCTTCGGGTCACATGTGGCATGCATGTTCTATTCGATTACGCAAATGTCTAATTCAATTACTTTAAATTGATTTTCCTGTTTAATGAGAGAGTCCTTGCATGATTTAGCTCTTAGTATCATGTCGGACATTTTGTGCATGGGGGTAAATAGCTTTGTAGGCTGGAGCAGGTTGGATTGATCACGCTGTTGTTTATTCTACTGGGTTTAGAATCACATCACAGCATTGCTGATGAAAAGATGACTGTGGCAAAGAGTGTCACTGGGATCTACTGACTAGGGACATGATATATCCCCATTGGGAGATGAAGATTCCAATCAGGTACAATCATACCCCAATGGGGATAGTTTAGAGAGAAGATTCCAATCAGGGTAGAGTCAGACCCCAATGAGGATAGTTTAGGTAGCATTTGTATTTACAAAGCCAGGTGTTGTCACCATTTGGATCCTCGAGTGGGGACACTGGTATTCTCATTGGCGTAAATTATCTTTGATTGAGGCTAAAATACCCAGAGTGAGATAGTATACATGAAATCAACACTACTGCATCATGTTGTGTCAATGCTATACCTAAACAACATACAAACAAGATAAATCTTCTCTTAATGCTTGTTCAAATAAAAACAGTTTATGTGTTAAACTGTATTTTCATAGTGTTTTCTAATTTTGTAGTCTGGTCTTGTAACCAAATTTCTGGTCCAGTAAAAATGTTGAGCTCCAGCCCTGCAGTCTTGTGAATTTTTCACTCAAATTTGAGCCTCGATGGAAATGTAAAGTAAATGGTTTCTAGTTTCAAATATTATCACTGAGGTCACTGATGGTTATGATGAGTCCGTAGTCAGACTGCCATTTTTTATTACCAGTTATCCCAGTGGTTATGAACCAGACCAATGCACTGAGATTAATTGGAGGCATAGATCTTCCTTCAACACAGTCTAGTTTAATTGGCATTGTAGAAGCTATAAGACAAATCACCTGCGTTGGTATTCTCCCAAGTCCTGGCCTTTACATATCCATGATTGGAACGGCAGCAGGGTTCCTGAAATCTAATAAGGCTAGATCTGGGACATTGATAGACTCGGGTCACCCAGTGTAGTCATGAATGTATTACAACATTCCTATGGCTCTACGTACAATGAATGTGAATGCAGTCAGTTTGATTTCTTACACCCTGTGGATTCAACTTGCTTAAATCCCTAAAACATTCAGAATAAAGACAATAATCTTCAGTTTCAGAAACGTGTGCAGTTTGCATGTGAACAGGGTCCACTTTTATGGCTCTGGCTACTGTGAAATTCTGCCATGTGAAGCACACAATTCTATGAGCCATAAACGCAGAATTCTGTGGTAAACAGAGCCATGAACTTGGATTGCTTTCATTTACAGATAACTAGGGTCAAGACATGATGCACCTGACTGAGTACAAGTTAAGGCAAAATGTTCAGGGATCATAAGGTCTTATCTGAATTGGCGACTAACGCTACAACTATTGCTGAGAACATCTTATACTTCAACGCATGTTAACGGCAGTCCAGTCATGTTTGGACATAGCTTTAATGGAAGGTGAACAAAAAAATTAAAAAGTATGCAAAAAAGCATACTAATTATGTTAAAATTTGGATCAGGTTCCTCAACTATATTTTCAATATGCATTCAATTTAAATGCTCTAAAATAAAAAAGTATGATTTAAATTTGCAAACAATTCAACATATTGTAAAAAATATGTTTTTTCCCTCAAATTAATGACAAATTAAATTAAAATACATCTAATGCCAACTGAAAAAATCTATTTATATCTTCTTTTCAATGCAAAATCATTTTTGGTTTGTGTAATTAAATGTGGGTTCTGAAATGAAAAAAAATGCAAGATCTACAAGATGCATAAAATATCTTCAAGGCTAAAATCTGAAACGTAAACAACTTCTCAGCAAACAAGGTCCTGTCATGCTCCTAGTGAACCTGTACCATCTCCCTACTGACCTTTCTCAAGCTCTCGCCCATATTTGGAACTTATTTCATGTATTTAGAGCAGCAATCTAGAAGCCTACAAACCATTCCAACATGAACAACAGACAAATTATGCAAATTTAAATCAAATTACAGGCAGGCAGCTGCTTGCAATAACTGTCCCATAAATGGAATGCATCATCTGTAATAAAATTAACAATGGTCTTTTCTGTTTGCTTCAATATTCTAGTTATACCTACAGAAATTATCAAATTTGTAACTGCTGGCGTGGAATTTGTTCTAAGTGCACACAGAGACTAAAAATAATTCACGTAACTATGGAATGTCAAATTGAGCAAACAATTTTTTAGGACAAATTCATTTTACAGTGACTAAATCATCTGCCCTGAACAACTCTGAAATGAAGGATATAGTTCTTTTTATTTTATAATGCATTACATTTTCAAGATAAATAAAGTGTTTTCAGCCTTTCCAATCTTCCAGACAATAATGTTGAGAGGTGTTGCATTTTTTTCTAAAGATTAAGGGTTGAAGATTTGACTGTCAGTGATTCTATTTGTGGGGTGATCATTGTTTCTCTTCACCTGCTACTCTATCATCAAAGTTAAATCACCTTTGTCTGTCGTTAGCGTGTATAATAACAACAGTTGTTGCACTTTAGTTTATAGTGTATCTGTTCAACCAATCCATATGTCACTCTTAATTGACATCTTAAAGTGAAGGTAAAAAACTTGTGAACAGCTTTTCTTCAAGATGCATTATGAATCTTTGAAACTTCATCACTGAGCAATCAACCAATGGGGAAAATTTACATCGTTCTACTGCACATACAGTTTGGTTTTTAACACATGTAACTAAACGCAATAAAAGTTTGCTAACATTTTGAACTTTGCAAATAAAGATTAAAAGCAGTTTTTTGTTGGACTTTGAACAAAACGGGTTTTAGATTTGTAAAAATCACCTCAGAACTCAAACAGGTTTGCACGACTTTGTCACTAACTAGGAAACACACTCCTTAACGTGTGCACTCCTACTCACAAAATTGTGCGGCAAAGACATGGGTTGACCCTCAGAAAAAAAGTTGACAAAGTATTACCAAATTGTTGGAGCAACTTGAAGTTAAAGAATCATTATTGTTTGTTCCCATCTTTAACTTGTATCAAGAAGCTTCTGCTACTGGGTTGATAATTGTTTTTCATCACCTGTCATCAGGTTATTTGAGATGCATAGCGTGTACATGAGCTAATTGCACCTGCGGGCATTGCACAGTGTTTCACATCACAAGATTGGTTCAACCAAAATGTCACCAAACAGCAAATTGTTTGGCTGCAAATCCCAATGGTAAAGCATGTCTACACAATGGTTTCAGATTTATCTCAACAGATTTAAAAACCAAAGTACATTTGTACATGTTTCTCGTATAATATTTATCCTGCGTACGTGTAACTGAAATTGCTAGAATCAACAATTTGATGGTAACAATTTCAGAAGACGCTTAAATGAAATTATTTTGGATGAAGAATTAACGATGATGACTTGAAAGTATATGTAATATCCTCGGCTTCCCATATATGTAAGAGTAAGCATAAAAACTTTACATTGTACAAAACAGACTATTTTCCAACTGAGCCTCAGTTTGAGATTACATTAATTTCAACAGGACAAAAACATCCTCAGCTTGAGACTGACTGAGACATTGTTGGAATAATTTTCAGCTTAAATAAAAAGTCCTTGGTTCAGATGTACAATTGAATTTGTTCAAAAGATGAAAATCAAGATGAACATTTTTATGACCTACTTGTAAGACCCAGATTATCTCAAGGTAAGATCAAGTTTGCCTTGACAAGTACAAAACGTTACGTCTGAACTGAACACCTGAGCACCAGTATCATTTGTCTCAGAGTGGTCCAACTGGCTTGTTCTGTTTTTTATTTACAAAGCTGCATGTAAAAATAAATAAGCCTGCACAGACTACTGAGTACATGTGGTACAATGAGGGAGATCATGTACAGGTATGCATGTCCCGACAAGTAACAAAAGTCTCAAACTGGACCAACAGCCTAGTTTTTTGTTTTTTTATAAAGCTACAAGTAAAAAATACGTGTCAAAACAAATCATGTTTGGCATTAAATTCAAGTCAGATCAGATATAAGTGAAAATGTTAATGATTGAGGAGGAACTTTAAAGGTTTTACACAGAATAGGTAAGAGTACAAAAACCTTCATTGTTTAATTTAGTCTGAAAGCTTACTGATTATGAAGCTCATAATACAAGAACCATTTTTTCTGTGGACTATTTTCCCTCTGAAATGAAGTCATAATCAAGAAAATTGTTCAACAGATACATGCTGAAAATTGTGCGTGGTTTGTCACTGTTCCTGACTCACAAAATGGATTAAGCCTAAATTTTTACCGGGTTGTTATTTCATGTACATGATTGATAACACAAAATATTAACACAGTCTGCGATTATTTTATCAGCTTCACCAATCCTGTATAATACCTTTAAGACCTGGACTGTACCAAGTGATGGAGGTCTACCAAACTGACTAGCTAGCTGATTAGCTGTTGGCTTTAGTCTGAAGAGTTATTTGAAAACCTCTGCAGTATCTGTGTTTGTTTCAGTCAAAGGCTAACCCAAATAACTGGGATTGGACACCGCCTAAAATATACAAGAATTCTCTGTATTTATACAATGAGGTCAATCATTGTAGATACATACCAGAGCTGCACACAATTGCATCTTGCAATCAGGGAGATATTGTACAACAATCAAGGAGACATTTTAGCAATACATTCAACATAATAGGACAAAGCTTTCCATAATCACTGAGCTTTTCAAATTTGTTCATCAGAACATGGAAAGATTGGTTTATTTTCAGGGAACTTTCTGCAGAATCAGAGAGAGTTGGCAGCTCTGCTCTATCAGCTTTGTACATTGTATGTGTGCATGCAGATGTATAAATTGACATAAATAGATCTAATGCTTCGTGTTTGAAAGTGCAATGGCACCATAACGTTTTTTTCTTGATAAAGGCCCACCTCTATGAGGAAATTTCCATTTCTATTGGAACATTTCAAGGGGCACCAATGCAATGACCAGGGGCATCGAGATGATTGCCTCCAATGCCTCTGTGATGTACAATGTAGCAGGCCTGCATTACACTTTTAAGTCTCAAAGCAATATCGTCAAATCTGACAATCAATAACAGCTTATTGAGAAGCATGTCCACTTCTTAGGGAATACCCTGACAAACAGATTGTTTTGCCCACCTCAACCATGGGTTGGGCTGTAAAATAACACCCTCAAAGATAAAACCTGATTCCTGGATAATAAGGTTTCAGATACCCTAAAGTATTTCCATTCTCAGTCATTCTCCCTGTCACTCTAGTTGGAGTATCTTATGAAAAGGTATTTGTGAGTCTAGGACAATCCAGTGAAACGTGAACCCTGATCCTTCCTCAGATCAATATTTTGGTTTGTTTGTAAACTTTAGTTCCAACCTTTACTGTGTGTTATTCTATTTATACAAGCATGCAGGATCGAGTGTCTTACAAAAAAGACCCAGTATCGGTTTAGTCAATTCAAAAGTGCTGTAAATATAGACTTAGCAGCTCTGATTAAGGTAAATTCTCACTTTCACTTTAAGTAAGATATTTGTTTAAACATTCCCCCATGTGGGATGTCACAACTATTTTTATTGGTTTAAAGGTGATAACATGATTGTCCATATTTGTACAATATTATTTTACCCATAGTTTTGTTCCTGTTAACTAACAATAACACTCTTATTCTGTTTGTGTGGCGAGTCTATTTAATAAAAGTAAAATTATGGGTATGCAAACTCTGTTTAACAGTCCTGCAATCTTGAGGAAACCTGTAAACAATGATGCTTACTATACGAACCAGAAACACCAGGGTTAACCCCTAACGTGTAACTGAACTGTTTTACTAAATAATAAAAA